>OVAO01003334.1:0-11390 GCA_900406285.1 Biscutella auriculata | reverse complement strand
GGCGACAAGCTACGAAAATGGAAAGGGGAAACAGTTTCCTCGTTAATCTCGGAAACCCAACAAAGGGGAACCAAAAGAGAGCTACAAATTGAAGAAAAAAAACACATCACAATAAAAAGTTTGAAGAAGAAGGAAGAATTCAAATGGTTACATAAAAAGAAGATTTGCAGTTTCTTCTACTCATTAGGCTTTTCTATTCTCCCGATTTCTTGTTCACGACTTCTCTCGTCTCTTTGTTGCTTCTCCGTTTCACTTGAGATGATCAAACTTTTCTTCTTAGTTTATTTTTGAAATTTATTTTTGTGTTTCATTTCTGCATAGTTAGATTCTAACTAATATTGAATTTAGTTAGTTTTATCTTGTTAGAGGGTCAAAGAGTCATAACACATATGAAAAGTGCCTTATTCATTTAAAGTGCCTTATTGACTAATATGTTGTCAAAAAGTGTCTCTGAATACTAATTGTTCTTAAAATTTTCAGATACGCTTTACTTATTCAAATAATTGTGTTCATTGAAATGTGGTCATGAATTAAATGTCCCGAAAATCATTATAGCACTGTGGTAATTTAAATATGGTTACATATTTGTCTTCCACTAACAAACTTCAACTCTGCAAATAACAATTCTCCTCTGTATCCAAACAAACATGATAAGATGCGTCCAATATATTATGGTCAGTACTTTATGGTCATAGGACCTCAAGCAAGCACTACATAACGCTACCCAACAACAAGATAATGTCTTACATTTTCCTATCCAAATATATTGGCTACTTCTACTCAAAAATCAAAATACTCAATGGTTGGTTAGCCATCCAATAGCTATATATGCTTTCTGGACTGTTAACCCACAAAAAAATTCATGTTCTTGTTGTCCACAACATACAAAATATTAAGAGTTCTAACATTCTTCAACTACTCAACAAATACGCATGACAATTTCAAATAATTATGGTCATTGAAATGTGATCATGACTAAAATGTCCCGATAATCATTACAGAACTGTGGTTATTTAAATATGGTTACATATTTGTGTTCCACTAACAAACATCAACTCTGCAAATAACAATTCTCCTCTATATCCAAATAAAGATGATAAGATGTGTCCAATCTATTAAGGTCAGTACTTTAAGGTCATAGGACCTCAAGCAATCACTACATAACGATAATCAATAAAAAGATAATGTCTTACATTTTTCTTTCCAACTAAATTGGCTACTTCTACCCAAAAATCAAAATACTCAATGGTTGGTTAGCCATCCAATAGATGTTTCTGCTTTCTGGAATGTTAACCCACCAAATTTCATGTTCTTGTTTTCCACAACATACAAAATATTAAAAGTTATAACATTGTTCAACTACGCTCAATAAACCTTCGTCATATTGGAACCTTACAAGTACTCTTATTGTGCCCAACTCCTCCACATCTTCCACACTTGTTACTGATTCTTTTTTGGTTGCTTCCACTATGCAATCAACAACCAATTCACTTAAACATTTAACATATTTACATCTACAATTAATCTTACCTCATAAACTAAATGTTTATTATCGATATCTCTCTCGTTGAAGGTAACCTCTTATGTTTTGGCCTTCCAGAAGGCCTCTTAGTCTTCGGTGGCATAATCTCCCGATTTTGCACCTCTTCTGGCATATCTATTTCGTTGGGATTCTCATGCGGTTGAACAATGCTATTATAAGTTTCTCTCCACGCTTCTGTCGTCAATTCCGGTGCACAAATTTGCCCATATAGCACCAGAATAACGTGATTTTAACGCAAACACATAGATGTAAAAAAATTAAACTTTATATTCAACCTTCCTGATAAGCTAATCTAATGAACATACCTGACCATAAGGCACCCCAATTGATCCAGCAGCCAACAATGCGTGCCCACATGGAATCTGTAGGTGATCATATATCTTACAACTACATTTTCTATCTTTCAAGTCTACATTTTGCCTCTTTCCAAATTGTCCTATAACTTCATACCTCCAACCTCATATACATGTGACTCTATTACCTTTTGCATACTTAAGGTTATGTGTTATCACCTTATCAACTTCTGGTGTCACATGTCCGACATGGCCTTCACCTATCTTCCTTCTACTGCTAAACCAACGTGTCAACATTGACTGGATAAACATCAGCAGTTCAATTATTGGTGAATTACGACCCTTTCTAAGTGCATTGTTAAGCGACTCAGCAATGTTACTTGTCATCAAATTGTAACGATTACCAGAAAAATAAGCTCTAGTCGAAGTAGCAATTCCAACTTCAACCAGGTACTTCGAACAAGCCACATATTGTTTGACAATTTTATCAAACTCTATCTTAAAAGCTTCAATTGTGTGACAAGAAGCAGCAGTTATGACCATCTTTGCTAATCTTTTGCTCTTAAACTGCGTCACAATATTCCTAGCTAAATGCACAACACATGCTCCATGTTTTGTCATTGGATAGACAACTTTCAAAGAATTGACTAATGATTTAGCTCTATCTGATATAATTGCAAGTGTGGGACTGTCAGCAATTATGCAGCACAAATTCTTCAAAAACCAAGTCCAAGCAGCCTCATTCTCGCTGTCTACTATTGCAAATGCAATAGGAAAAATCTGAAAGTTTGCATATTGACTACTAGCTATTAGCAACACACTCATGTATTTCCCACCTAAATGTGTTCCATCTAGCACAATAACGCGTCTAAGATACCTCAGCCCCTGCTTCGATGCCTGAAACGAGAGGAAAAAATACAAAAACCTTTCCCCTCCTAACCCATCATCTTGTGTTTCCACATCAGCCACTGTCCTAGGATTTGTTAGTCTTAACATATGCAAATACTGCAATAGATTCAAATAAGAATCCTCCTCCTTTCCTTGGTTCTCCGCATTTGTTGCTTCTCTCGCCTTCCAACATTTGGTATAAGAGGTTGAAACTCGCAATTCCTCAAGCAACAGCTGCTGTAGATCCATTGGTCGTGGTCCAGATTCTTTCGTAATAAACTTTGGTTTGTACATCGCAGCTATTACTTTATGGTTAGCTAACTTAGTATACCGACTCCTCGTTTCTATACTGCAAGTATGCTCTAGAACAGCCTTCTTTATACTAAAGTAACCACAATCTTTCAAACTATAAGCACTGACTCTCCACGCATATGTTACATCAACACAATTAACACAAAGTATTCCATATTGCTCCTAGTTTGCTTGTAATAGAACATGTTTTTTATTGCATATATTGCCAAAACATTTTGACATTCCAACTTGTTTCGATATGTCTTCCCAACATAAATATCATAATTACCTTCATCAATAAAAATTCCTAGAGTTTCTAATCCAACATAAGTTGTATCATCAAAAATTAGCTCCACATCGGAGTCGTCATCCAGGCCCTCATTACCTTCAACAAAGTTCTCATTTGTTATGGGATCATCACTACTACGACCACAATTGCAAACCAGAATAAAAATTCAAATCGGTTTCATTAAGAATAAAGATGTCTATTCACCCAACTCCATTTTTTTTCTTTGCTCATCGATTGCTAGGAACTTGTCATCAAGAATATTATGGTCAAAATAGAGAAATACTTACAACAACTTGTCATATTTGACAAAATTCTCAAAAAATAATCTCTTACTTGTCTATAAATGTTCTTCAGTTAATCTCAAGTGCATACACAGAGACCTGACTATAATTATCTAAGAATCCTGCTATCTTTCTATAAAATATTCTTTAGCTAAATCTTGAGAATGCCTCGACACTTCAAAAAAATAGAAAGAAGAAAAACCTAAAATAGGACCTTATGCCATTTGCACACTTAGACCTTAAGTTCCTTGTCTAATCTATTTCAAGGGAACTATGCCTAGTAGAATTTGCTAATTAATAAGACTTTTCTATGTAAGTTCATGAAACCAAAAGGGAATCAATAAGACTCTATGTACAAAATAGAGTCAACACTTTGGACCACGAGGTCTTGATGACCTTAGAACATCCAAGGCATGCTCAATCGTCTGCATAAGCGCTTCCACATCATGGAAACTAAAATCGACAACTTTCTTGATAGCTGAGACACAGTCTCCATCTTCTGTTTCTTCTGAGGTGGATGAGAATGCTCTAAAAGCATTTTGGGATTTGGCTGAGGCTTCCATTGCCAGATTCATGTTCTCTGTCTGAAAAACATCAAAACAAAATATCAGCCATATTTGGCTCATGAAGATAGATAACGAAGTCATGCATAGCTTAGGCAACACAAGGATCTTGGCTGTTCACAGTCTACCCAACTCCATGTTCCAATTCGACAATTATATATGAATTATGTAAACAAGGATGAAATGAAAAGAGACTGATATGTTCTAACTACGCCCACATGAGTCCTCCTAGTGATCTCTATATAGAACTCTACGAGTTTGTTCAATGGTAGAACTCTAGTAGAATATTAGATTACCCATGCAAAATAAAAGATGCTTGCATCACGTGTTACATCAAATATGTATATAGAGACTATATATATAAGGAAAATATTCTTTGGTCTGATTAATTTTTCTCAGCCAACTCAAAAGGCCTGGAAAAGTACAGAGGCAATTGACAGCTCAATTAGCAAATTCTCAGCCAGATGTATCATGCCATCAATTGGTGAAGGTTGGATAACTTACAAAGTCAAATAGCGGAACAAAATTTTGCTGGCTTCTAGCAACAGGGAGCAGGTTTCCGACAACATGAGAAAGACCTCTTTTGGTTTTACCAGACTTATCAATCACCCTTTGATGACTAAAATTATCAACATCAGATAAAGATGATGACGGTGATTCACCTGAGGAAACGATTAAACGAAGAGGATATGACTTTACTGAAACATACAGCAGTAAGTAACTTTCGTAGGAACATCTTAATAAAGTGACAAAAGAAATAGATACTTGACTCTATGGCAGTAGACATTTTCTGAGCTAAGAAGACCATTGCCTATTTTAAGCAAAGAAAACTACTATTCTGGATTCACTAACCTTGAAAAGAAACCTTTCAGAGAAGAAAAAAAATAACTCACTGATGTGAGCAGAATTCAATTTTACCTTGAGGAGTCATCTGTACCCTTTTTTGCAATTTAGTCCATTCTCCACTCATGCCTAGACTTTTTCCATACACAACCCTCATGCAAGCCACTTCCATGCATTTATAGGCTAAAGCAGCTTCAGCCATTTCTTGGCTTGTTTCATATTGATGGGCACAGCTTCTGTGACAAACAAGCAGAGTGTTTAATGACCACAAAATTAACACGAGAATCAACCAAATTTAGAATTCTGTCAAACCGAAACTTAAAGCCATCCCTGAGATGTTTCCTCAGTCATAACATATAAGGAAATGGCAAAAGAGCAAGCACAAGCATTCAATTACTCTGAAAGTTTTGCAGCAGTATGGTAAGCTTCAACATGACTCATCTTCCTCCCTTCCATGTTCTCGTTACTGCACATGTCTAAAAGTGAAGCTCCAAGGAGAAACTTCCGAGCTGCTTTGAAGTTGGCCTTTTTGTGTTCATAATCAAATCCAGAGCTCTGAGTTCATTGAGATAGACAGACATCCAAATTATAAGCCAACACAAAATTACCAGAAGAAAGAAAATAGTGATTCATATGACTCTTTCGTCATTTGTTCCGTTCTTCAATTCTTAGGAGATTAAACTTGAAGATTCAGACTATATTAGAGTGAAGATAAAAACCTGACCTTGAAACAGTCAGCAAGCTTTCTCTGCTTCTCAGCCTCTTGAAGTATATCACTCACACCCTGGCAAGATCTATCCATAGTCTCATGAGTAATGACACTGAAATTCTTTATCTCAGCTCTATTTTCGAGGATTTTGTTCATAGTGCAAGGCAATTCACCAAACTTTGAGTTCTGTTTGCATACTTCTGGTTTTGGCTGTTTACTGTTTCGAGGATAAGTTGTTGAAGAAATTTCACAATCAGCTTCTTGAGATAAGGGATTTTTACTGTTAACAGTTTTACTCCCAGCATCACCATATTTCAGGTTTTTGTTTTCTCGAGATATGCTCTCTCCAGCAGATGCAAGAATTCCCGGGTATGAAGATCTTGCAGGGGGAGATGACACTGATTCCACAGGAGATGATTTTACCTCTTCCACATGCCTTCTTCCAATTTTATGTGCTCCATAAACCTTCAAAGAGCTTGATGTTTCTACCCCAGAAATCTGCCCAATTCCACCAGAGAAGTATCTGCATGAGGCATCCGAATTCCAGAGTTCCTGAGAGCCATCAGCCTGAAAAAATTCATTGCTTTGGTGTGCTTGGATTTCCTGGATTGAATTCTGAGATTTTGTACACAAGGAACCACTACCAGACGTCAGTTGAGGTTTGTGGTAAGGTTTCGTTTTATATGAGAGTATTTTTTTCTCTGTGTCTCGCTCTACACCATAAGTGTAAAAATCATTCCCATGACGCTTCTTTTTTTTCTCTGCTGAAGTCCACCCCAGATCTTGTTTCCAATGTACTTCTTTACCATCTCTGCAGAGTTTGTTGCCATTACCAGTCTTGATTTGCTTGGAACCTTCATTTTCTTGTTTGTCACTATCCTTTTTCATCTTGATCTTTATCTGACTACCAGTACCTACAATAGTTACGAAAGATTTAGATACAAGAAGCCCAAGTGCACTGAAAATGTAAGCTAGCTGTCAAAGGGCATGACCGACCTGCTGATTGACACTTTACTTTCTGGTAAATCTTGTCCTGAACAAAATCTTGGGACACACCAAGGTCTGTGGATATCCGAGTAGCATCACGCGTTCCTAGTGGCCGCTTCAGGTTTTTTATTTTTAAAGGATGTGACTTACTTCTTACAGGCTTTGCAGCATCAACTAGGATATTGCTTGAAATTCCTTGTGATAAGTTTTTCACAGTAGACTTCTTTTCAATTAGGTTAGGCAAAGAACCAGAAGTTAAAGGTCGGTAGCTCTTATCAGCGTTCCTAGCATCGGATAGAAATTTAACACCAGTCTCAGGACCGTGAGCCTTAGTTCCATTAAAAGCTATAATAGCGTTTGTTGTCTCTTTCTCGCTGACGCCACAGTGGTTCATTCCAGGCCTACAACAGAAATTCAGGGAAACAGATAAGGAGATACGATATATGATAACTTGAAGGTTCTGCACAAGGTTCAATGACCAAATGCAGAAAGTATGTATAAGAGTCTTCAATACATCTCTATATCTTTAATGCTTGAGCCAACCATTATATGGGCCAACGCCTTGACATGGTTCAAAAGACTTTTCCTCTAAAGAACTATGAAACATGATTCAAACTAACCATGAAAGAGACTTAAGGGACTAGCGACTGAAACAAGAAATGAGCACAAGATACTATTGTACTATACAAAAGATATATTCAAAATCTAACGGGTGTTGTGGAGTACATTAGATACTTACAGCCAGGTTTGCATGCTACACAACCACTTATCAGGCAGCTGCTCAGGTTTCAGACCAAAGGGCAGTAGCCGCCACGTCCTACAACTATCACATTCGGCCCAATTATCAAGGTCAAGAGTGGTGGAAGAAGGTGCAACAGCAAGATTAACCCCAAGGTCCATGCTTTTCTGACTGGTATTTACAGCATCTTCTAAACGCATATTTGATAAAATTGTATCACCAAGGCGATTTTTGCTACTGTTCTGTTTCAACTTAGTTGGATATGTCATTTTCTCCTTCTCAGCATATTTCCCAACAGCATTCATTTTGTTTGATTTAACAAATGGGACTCTGGGATCACTTTTGCCGTCTTTATTAATACCTTTCTGCACGTTGCTTTTTGTTGTCAGCCCAACATTAGTAGAACTTGCCCCACCTAACCCACAAGTTGAGTTTTCTCTGGCTATCTGGTCAATGTTAAGAACTTTTTGCTTTTTCATGTCACCAATTAATGAAGCCTTATCCCAATCAAAGCAGTCTACTGCTTTCCTTCTCTTTCCACTTGGAGTTTCTTTACAGCCTAAAACATCTGAAAACTTCTTCTGTGCCTGAACAGAAGGCTCCTTTTCTGACCTCACCACTGGTTTATTGTCTAATAAAGTATATTCCCTTTCCTTATCCATCACAAGAAGCAGACTACGAGGAAGAGGCGACATCAGTAGATCCTTTGGGACAGGAGTGGCAGTCATTTCCTGTTTCATGAAGTTAACATTAAGTTGAAATCAAAACTGAACAACTTAATCAATCAAAAACGTTTTAACAAAAATAATGTGTTCTACTATCTACCCGAAGAATGCGGTAAGGAGATTCAATTGTTTTCTCTAGAGATACATGTGGTGGCATTCTGCTACGATCATCTTGGCTGTTTTGAGGTGGTACATTTGGGGAATCTTCAAGACCAAGATTGGTGCAAACCATTGTGACCTTTTTTTGCGACAAGATTTCAGAACCCATTTTGATTCGAACCCTAATTGGCTTGTGATCAGGAATTTTCGTATTTCCTTTTATTATAGCAACCTTTCCAGGAGCTTGATCCAAAAGGGATCTTGAAGTTTGACAGTTCTGAGGATCCTGATTGCTTACTAACCCACAAGATGTAGTAGGCAGTGATTGAAACTTCTGAACCACATCCTGTGCAAACAAAAATTCATTACTCACAAGAAACTAAATATAATACTCAAGGTCAAGATTCCTACAAACCACAGAAGAATTCGTAATGGAAACACGAAACTAACGAGTTATTTCAGTACCATATTTTCACATCCAATTGTTTTTCTTATACCTTCCCAGGTAAACTGTTTGATAATCTTTGTTCGGCATGATTCCCAACCGAACTCCTTTGAGATGATGATACGGTCTGCGACGGTTTGTAAGGGGGCAAAAATGATCCATAGACACTGATCTTTTGACCTGACCAATGACTTCATTCTATTAACTACAGTTTCATCTCAAATATGTTCTCACTAAAGGCACTGTTAATATTACTTACCAAACAGGTCCAGAGCTCCCTCTGTAAAATCTTTTTGCAAGTGGCCAAGTACATCCTGTACCTTCTTATCCTTCGATAATCGATACACAAAGCAACAAAACTTGATTTAAAAAATGAAGAACATATGTATAGTAAGATCAAGAGGCAGAGAGAATGTTCTATATTCGACATATAATGTCTCCAAGCAATGACAACGACTTCAAAACCAAAGATAAAAAAGCAGAGAGGAACTGGTTGTCCAGTGTCCAGAATAACANCCTCTGTAAAATCTTTTTGCAAGTGGCCAAGTACATCCTGTACCTTCTTATCCTTCGACAATCGATACACAAAGCAACAAAACTTGATTTAAAAAATGAAGAACATATGTATAGTAAGATCAAGAGGCAAAGAGAATGTTCTATATTCGACACATAATGTCTCCAAGCAATGACAACGACTTCAAAACCAAAGATAAAAAAGCAGAGAGGAACTGGTTGTCCAGTGTCCAGAATAACGAATATACACGGACAATGCATACAAGCTGATATTAAATATTCTACAAATGAAGCATACATATTCTAGATGGGACTAAAAATTCAGTATAAGAAGCTAGATAACTAGAATTCCAAGTATCTTATAAAACCTATATCTAACTGAAGTACTGAACTAAGATGCAGAATACTAATCGTAATTGGCCTTGTAGACACAGAGTAATATGCATGATAATTACTCATCCAGTTTTGCAAAAATTAATAGTAACTGAGATTCCAAAAGACTACCAATATAAGCCATAAGAAGAAACCAACCATCAGTTAGTCTAAAAACCTAAACATTGAAATCAACAAAATCCAGCATTGTAATTAGACATTAATGGATATAGACGCAAATCACATTTAGAGATGAAGAATTGCAAACGAGAGAGAGACTGACTATGTAGGAGAAAACAACGTCAAGATCAGCAACGCCTTCATGGGCAGAACAATCCATCTCTCCTTCTTCAAGTTCACAATTGTCTCCCATTCTCTATAACAACAACATGCCCTACTAAAAATCCAATCTTGAACACTAAATACTACTTCCTAAACCCCTACACACTAACTCCGCCTCCAACACAAACCGTCTCGAAAATCCAACATTGGCCAAAACAAAACCTTTTTAAACACACAAAAATCAAATCTTGATCATTCAGATTACACCCCGTAAATCCGTTAATCTCCAACCCAGGAACAGTTTTGATTGTTTTTAAAAAATGCGAAATAAATCGCTTAATCCCGTTATTAAACTCGAACCCACGATCAGTCTCGTTTTGATCAGAGAAGGAAAAATTCAAAGGATAATCGATATATGAGGCAAAAGCCGAGACGCGGCGAAGTAAAGGGCTCGAGGTTTACGAAACGTTCACAACTTCCTTTGCGTCTCCGAGTTTGTTCTTGTTGTACAGAAGACGCAAGGCGGAAGAGTGTTTAGTTTTGGAGGGTTCTTTGGTTTAATCATTAATTAATTTATTAGAACATTATATTTGTAATTTTCTATATTTCCGTATCTCTCGTTTAAAGCTAGGAAACTATTTGCACTTCGATTCTCCTACTTCTTAAGATTTATATGTTACAACCTTTTATTTTTAAATTTTAATATGTAATCCTCCTAGGCCGATCTCAAATATTTAAATCACTCATCATCTATTTGCTTAGAGAATAATATAGTAAACGTATTAGATCGGAGCTTAGCAATATTTTTGTATATATTTACCTCTCATCTTGAATTACCATATCACATATATCTTCATTTGGTTTTTTATTAAAATAAAAATGATTATCATATTATAATCTAGTTTCAAATAATGTAGAAGACTACATAAGATGGGAAATAAAATTATCTCTCTTCTCTCTTAAACCCTCTCTCTTTTTTCAAGAGATTTTCGGCGAAAGTTTGAAAATTTCCGACGAAGAGTGAAGAGTGACGGAGCCTCCATTCTTTTGAAGATCGGTCCGGTATGCCTCGTGCTCTCCCTCTCCTCTCCAGACTCCGCCTCGGTTTCTCTGACGGTGGGAGCACCCTAGCAGACCCTCTCACCAAAAGTGAAGCGCAAGGTCCTTTGCTTCTCTCGGTGGCCGGAAGTCTCTCGGCTCGGCTTCGGTTATTAATTATATCATATAAATTATTTTTAACAATCATTTACTCATAAACAAATATTTAAATTGATTTTCGTTTTTTATTATTTATTTTTAAAAAAATGTTACCAACCAATAAAATTAAATAGTAAATTTTAATATATTTTTATTATTTATCTTAAAAATATTACCAATAAATTATTATTTATTTTAGAAAACATTTAATAACCAATAATATTAAATATCATTTTAATTATTTTTAAACATGTGTTAAATCTGCTTTCATTTATATTTGTTTGTATATCTTAAGAAAACATGAACGTAAATATAAAAAATTTATTCATTC
>OVAO01003333.1:0-10772 GCA_900406285.1 Biscutella auriculata | reverse complement strand
TTTTAAAAAAAAAATCTAGTATAACCAAGTCCAACTCATTCTAACATAATTTAACCCAACCCAAAAATTCAAAATAGTATGGGCTTCCTAGAATATCAGTTTAGGTCTAATAACAAATATTTATTTGAGTTTGAGTTATTTTATTTGGTAGGTGAAACAAGAGTGTTCGCCCTTTTCTTTTGTAAGAGAAGCGCCGCAACAACTTCTTTAACCAATTTTTCCTCAAATCAGAACTCAAAATCGCTAGATCCAACAATATCTTCCAAGTTCTCAATTATCGATTTTTACTTTTAGATATCCTCATATCCAAATCTGAATCTTCTGAAGACATTAGTGTATCCCACCTAAATCTCTCTTTCCATTCTCAAATCTGTTGTTGGTTCCTTGTCCAAGATTCTCACCAAATTATATTCCTTTCAAACAATTTCATACCATTTCTTCCCACTACTCCAGTAANCCAGTAAGTACATTCTGTTAACTTTGGTCTTGTAGATTATGACTGATGAACTAATATATGAGTTATCCTCTAAATAATGGTTGCATCGTAATTTTCTTCTTTGCAAATATATCATATTTTTTTCTCTTTTGTATGAAGATCATTATCTCAATGTTTTTCCATAAGAAATTAATAATAGTTTTAGTTAATGTTGTGAAAAAGAGAGTGTGATGTAGAGATACAACATTCTATAACTCTTTCTATGTCTATGAAGTTTTGATTTGTTCTAATGATCTTTTGTAAACCTATAAAACCCAAATTTTACATAAATATTTCATATACTTTTATTTTTATTTAGGATATCAATGATAAATTTAATAAATTGCATTGAATTAATTTTAGAAAAAGAAATTTAATCTAAAATTTAAATATGATAGAATCAACCATTCCACCTAGTAACAAGTTTTTCTACACTCATTTGCTGCAAGTTTATGCTAAAAACTGAAATTCAAATCTATTTTTCATTTCATTCTCTTTACATATCAGAAGTTTAAGGAGATATAATAAATGACGAGAAAACAAGTTATAGTGGTTTCAATATATAAATATCTTCTCTAGTTTGCGAAACTATATTCTTTTGCTCTTATTTGAATATTTTAAAATATAAAATGTATATGATTGTATTTTTTAAATGTACAATGTATCCAAGAAATTTAAAGGCACAGTGTGTCTAATTATTTAAATATTAATATTTTTGTGAAAATTCAAAGATTTTCATGATTTTAAGAAGTTTTTTTTTTGTAAAATTGGGAGTTTTAAGAATTTTTTTTGTCAACTACTGATATTATTAGTTAAAAAGTAGAAATAAATATCTTTTTACAACGGTAGAGAATTTCTTGATTCTATACTTCTTAGTCATATTATCAGTTAAAGTGTTGATCGTTCTAGGAATAACTATACAAATGGAATTAGGAGTTATAGAGAGAAGAGACAGAATATATAAGATCATAAGAGCCACTGGATNGAGACAGAATATATAAGATCATAAGAGCCACTGGATGTTGTTTCTATCCTGATTAAGTACCATCCATGTTTACTTTCTGGGCTTGTTGCAATAGATTGATAAGTTATTGCGAATCAGAGCAGAACATTAAGTCTGAGTAACATAATCTTCGCGTTTGAGTTATCGCTTCCCGTAAGGCGTAAGCTTCAGCTTGCAGAGGCAAACTGGGAGGTTTAATGCTTCCACTTTCCACCACCTGACTTATACCTCTCTCGCTTATGATATTCCACCCATATCCTCCTGGATCCCTTGGAGATGTCCAATATGCATCGACATTGCAGTGGGGCTGCTGATTATAATGGGTTTAGACTCGTTACATGTAGCACGGCTCATGATGGTTTTGCATTGTCCGAATTTGGTTCTTCACGTCCTGCCATAAAGAATATTCAGCATATAACTTAATAATGATAACATGAATCATTCGCCTTTTATCCTGGAAAAGAAGAGAATTTCTAGTATTCCAAAAATTCCAGGCGATGAATGGAAATATAGACTTATCAATTTCTGGGAGCAAAAACAATGAGGAAACAAAGTTTGGGATCGTAGTGTCATTTGTTCCTCTTAAGGGGTTGCCGCTTAAAGGACTAAGCTCCCACACTTCTCTGGCTACCCAACATGTAAAGAGCATGTGGTTCGTGGTCTTCTGCCTCTCCACAAATGTTACAAAATGAGTCTCTCAGAAGTCCTCTTCTGGCCAGGTTTGAAGCAACTGGGATGGTATTATGGAGTATTTTCCACCAAAAGTGCCTGATTTTAGGTGGTACTTGCAACTCCCAGATTTTATCATAGAAACCGATATTGTTCCTTGAGTAGATGTACTGGCTCTCATGCGATCTATTTTGCCATTGGAACATTAAGGCAATGATAACCACTCTTGACACTATAGTTGCCATCCTTCGTGTGCTCCAACTAAATAAATCTCTCTGGCTTCCAGTACTTGGCTTGATGGATATGATATAGTTTGCGTCTTCCGCATAGAAAAGCAAGTCGACCTTACTATTGTCCCATTGCCTTGTACCCGGAAGGAAGAGATCAGAGACCCTGAGATACTTGTTAATGTTCCGAGTCTTCTACTTTAGAGGCCGGAACTCATCAGCTGGAACCTAGTTATCTAACCAAACATTAATTTTTTTCACCACTTCCCACCCTCCAATCTACTCCTTCCTTAATTATCACGCTTCCTTAACACATGCTACGCCAACCATGACTCGGTCTACTTCCTATCGAGGCAGCTATAATAGAAGTTCTCGAAAAGTATTTTGTTTTGTACACACGAGTAATAAGAGATTCATGCCATTATAAGATTCTATAGGTTTGCTTTGCTAGAAGCGTAAAGTTGATGGCTCTCATTTCTCTCAACCCTAAGCCTCCTTCCTTTTTCGACTTTGTGATGGTATCCTAAGGAATCCACGGTAGCTTATTCTTGTCTATGTTGTTGGACCAGAAGAACCTTCTTATGCTCTTATCCATCTGTTGAATTGTTGATCTATGAAGCAGGAAACAGAACATGGTATAGGTTGGCATGGCCTGGATCACTGCTTTAATCAAGGTTTCTTTCGCAGCAGGAGAAATTAGCTTTGAAAACAAGGTCTCAACCTTCTTCCTTATCATCTGGTTCACATAGGAGAAACAAGTTGTTTTATTCCTTCCATTGGCTTCAGGCAGACCAAGGTAACGGCCGAATCCTCCAATATTATTAATTCCCAGGGTTGCAGCGATATTTTGCTTGTAGACAGAGGGAATTCCTTTGCCAAAAGTAATTGAGGTCTTCTGAAAATTGACCTTCTACCCCGATATACAGCCATAGTTCTCTAAAATTGTGAGAAGGGTGTGGCATTCTGTCGGTCTGCTTTACAAAACACCAAGGAGATTGTTAGTCTGTATATGTTGGCTTTAAACCCATGAAGAGACCCTTTTTCTACTTGCTTCTGAATAAGATAAGAGATCCCCTCAATGCAAAGTAAATAAAGATAGGGAGATATGAGATCACCTTGTCGAATTCCACACTAGATAGATATGCCCCTCTGGCGCTCCATTGATGAGGATGGAGTAGCTGACTGATGTGAGGTACTTTTGGATCTATCTACACCAAGTATCTACAAAACCTAGTTTACGCCTTATGACATCACGATACTGCCATTTTACTTTATCAAAGGCTTTAGTTATGTCTAGCTTCACTACCATGTAGGGGTCTTTCGGTTTTCTAGTTTTGAGTGAGTGTAGCAATTCATAAGAAGTGAGAACATTGTCCGTGATTAGTATACTTGGGATAAAAGTTGATTGGTTTTTAGATATAACTTTATGAAGCTATGATTTTAATCTTTTTGCTATAATTTTATGGGCAATAATACACAGACTAATAGATATGTAATCCTTAACCATCATAGGGGATTCAATCTTAGGAATAAGGCATATAATGGTGTGGTTTATTTGAGGGTCAAGGTAGCCAGTTGAGAAGAAATGCTTAACAAAATTAACCACACATTTGCCTATTGTGCTCCAATGATACTTATAGAAACCCGCGTTGAATCCTTTTTATCCCTGGGCATTTGTCAGCGTTCATCTGCTTTATAGTTGCATGAATCTCTTCCTCTGTAACTTCTTTTATTAGGTTCTCGTTCATCCTCTGCGTAACTTGTGGTCTCAGGTCTTGAAGCACCTGAGAAATATTCATTTTGTCATTAGATGAGAAAAGCTGCTCAAAGTAGTTCATAATGAAACTTATGATTTCATCTTCTTTATAACACTATTTTCCCTCATCATTTTTAAGCAAAAAAAAATCAGTTCAAGTTTCTTCTCTAAATCATCTTTGAATGAAAATATTTAGTATTCTTATCACCAACAACTAGCCATTAGATCCGACTTTTTGTCCTCCAATACTCCTCTAATTGATAGTAATGGTTTAGCTCTCTATTAAGCTCTTGTATATAGACGGTATTAGTAGGATTGGTATCATAAACCGCTTTAATTTGTACCTAAATTTCTCGGATTCGACGGCTGAAATTGGTATCATTCATCCTTCTCCATCTTGACAGACTACTTCTACAACATTACAAGGCCTTGTGGAACTTCCCTAGGTAGAAATGTTGCCATTTATCCAGCCATGCTTGCTTGACTACATTTTGGACTCTCCTATCATTTTCCATCTGTTGTCATACCGGAATAGAGATCCTTTCTTTTTATTTAGAGAGCTTGTTTCAATAAGAAGTAGCTTGTGATCCGAACCTATCCATCGCAAATGACTTACTATGACACCAAGAAATATCTCCATCCAATACACATTGGCCATAACACGATCAATTCTCGTTTGAACTATTTTTTCATCGNTTCCCTAGGTAGAAATGTTGCCATTTATCCAGCCATGCTTGCTTGACTACATTTTGGACTCTCCTATCATTTTCCATCTATTGTCATACCAGAACAGAGATCCCTTCTTTTTACTTAGAGAGCTTGTTTTAATAAGAAGTAGCTTGTGATATGAACCTATCCATCGCAATGACTTACTATGGCATCAAGAAAGATCTCCATCCAATACACATTGACCATAACACGATCAATTCTCGTTTGAACTATTTTTTCATCTTTGGTTCCTATCCAAGTAAAGTGGTTTCTAATCATAGGCCCTAGATCATTGATGAGGCCTTAGACCCTACTAAATGAAGATTTTGGTCTACCCGGACCTCCAAACTTCTCTTCATTACTCTGAATATCATTAAAATCCCCTAGTAGAAGTCTTGGACTATCTTTAAACATTCCATTCTTGCTCTCTTTAGGCAGCTGGTCCCATTGCACATTCCTACTCAATCGATCAAGGTTTCTATAAACATAAGTGGTTACAAATCTCTAAACTCTTTCGGTAATTAAAATGTCAGTTTTATACAACGTAACTTCCCCTACCATTGTACAAGAGATTATAATAGGCTCCCAAAAAATTGTCATGCCTCTATTCAACCCCCGAATGATGTAGTTATCATAAAAAAGCTTCTTCCATATTGACTGTATAAAACTATCAACATTCTTCATCTCTACGGAAAACATGATATTTGAGTTGTAATTCTTCGTGATATCATTGAGGTAACGAATTGTCAAGAAGTTAAAGAATTTTATCTACTTAGTTGATTTCTAAGAGAGTATATATTTGAAAGAGTACAGAATCTTAAAGAGAAAATCTTTAAGATAAGGTTAACCTTAATTAGAGAGTAATGTATGGAATACACAGAAAGGGCAATCGGAAAACAAAGATAAAATAGAAAAGCAATTGGGCTTTATTCCATAAACTAGCTTGTAATTAAGAGTAAACTTATCAATTTTATCTTATCTTAAAAGATTTGATTTTGACGAAAATAAAAAAGAAACACAGAGACACCTGAAAAAACTTAAAACCGAAACCCTCGCCCGCCATTTCCCTCCTCCAAATTTTTTGGTGGCAAGATAAAAATATTGAAAAACTTTGGTTTTCTCGAAATTTCTCACCCTCTAAGTAGAAGCAAACGAGTGTAGCAAAATTCACCCTTCTCTGCAAAATCGATTTTAGTTTCTTGTGTAATTTGATCGAGCTATTCGAAATGGCTATGGTGAACAATAATCAGATAGAACAATCACCCTACCCTCAAGCAACTATCGGAGATTCGCCTGTTGGAAAAACTTGTCACCAGGTTGATCTATTTTTTTCNACCCTACCCTCAAGCAACTATCGGAGATTCGCCTGTTGGAAAAACTTGTCACCAGGTTCATAATTTTGGGTTTTATCTATTTTTTTTTTTTTATTCGAATTGGGATTTTGATTGTATTGACCCGTTTGAGTTTATTTATTGTTTGCCTAAACACAGTGAATTTTTAGTTATTGCTTCAACCAATGATCTGTGATTGTCACCAACTGAGAATTTCAGTTTTGTTGATTTCTTTCAAAAAATCGACGAGTTCAGGTTCGGGGTTTGAATATATTTTGAGACTGAAACATGGGCACTCGCCAAATTTTGGTTTTTCCTTTGATTATGATAAGTTGTTACCCCTATTGATCCGATTGTGTTTATTCATGGTTACTTGTAAATATGGATCAGTTATGTTATGGATTTTTATTGTATAGATTCGAATAACAGTTTGAGTATGGTATACAAGAGTTATTAATTTGTTGAATCAATGGTCTTTGCTTTGTAGTGTCGACAAAAGAGAATTGATGTTGTTGGATCGTGTGTGACCAAGAAGAGAGACAAGGGGTGTCCGATTAAGTACTGCCCCAAGTGCTTGCTGAACAGGTATGGTTTGATTTTTTGTTGGGATCGATGTCGACAGAATTGTGTTATGATTCTTGAATCGAATTTTAGGTACGGGGAGAACGCAGAAGAAGTGGCATTAAAGGATGATTGGACTTGCCACAAATGCAGAGGACATTGCAACTGTAGTATCTGCATGTAATTCAAAATCATTTATTACATTTTGCAAAGTAGATGTTTTAGAGCTCATTTTGGTAAATTTGTTAACTGTTTTCTTTTTCCAGGAAAAAACGTGGACACAATCCTACTGGGATATTGGTGCACACAGCCAAAGCTACTGGGTTCTCTTCTGTGTCCGAGCTTCTTGAAATTAATGGTTCTGAACGGTACTTTTATAAGAAGAAGATGACACTGGTACGTGCTATGTTTCAGCCTCATCCTTGTATTATTGTATATCTTTGCTTTGACTCTTATTTTGTGTCTGTTTGACTTTGCAGGAAGATGATGTTTTAGTTTCACCACAGGAAGATGGCCAGGAGAATTCTATTGAACAAAACCATGCTAGCATTGAAAAACCAAAAATCTCTAAACGTAAAGAGCTTAAGGATATAAATGACGACTGCGCCGAGGAAAATGCTGCATCCAAAAAGATCAAGACTTCTGATTCTGTTTGCGAGACTGAAGTTACCAAGAAAGTATTGGCTGAAGGAAAAACTAAGAGTAAGACGATTTTTTGGCTCAAGATTGTTCCTGAGAAATACCAGTACTGTTGACTAACCTATGAAAGTTTATGATGCAGAGTCTGCTCCTAAAGATGTCAAGGGAAACAACATAGCAGATAAGGCTCCAAGAATCAAACAAACTCTCAAAAAGGAAGAAGAGTGTCTGATTGAGGCTAAACTCCCCCAGGGCATCACTTCAATTACTGTTTCTGGTATTGACTTGCCCCCTGAAGATGCTGGAAATGTATTTCAGTTTTTGGAGTATTGTTCAGCTTTTGAAAAGGTATCCTCTATGCCTTTGCAGAGTTTGATAACTAATTTGTAGTAAATTAACATAGAAACTTTGAGTATCTGAAAGGTTTACTAATGGCTCCTACTTGTTGTTTCATGTCACTTTTTTTCTGACAGGCTCTTGATCTGAGGAAAGGGCAAGCAGAATGTGTTATCCGTGAACTGTTAGCCGGGCGAAGCAAAAGGAGACAACAATATTCCACACTCACCCATATGATGATCCAACTACTTACTGTGATTTTAGAGGATAGAGGAGAAGCGTAAGAATTCTCTTCTTGAGAAGTATAAGTTTTTTGTTAGCTTCCCTTGCTAATGATGCATATCTAATTCATTTCCAATTTTAAATAATAAAGATCGGTCTGTCTGAGTGCAACTGATGGTAGCTGGTTCACTGCTGTTGGAGAATATCTCTTGGAATCAGAAGTTCCTTTGGATGGTTTTCCTCCTGAAATGTTTGAAAAAGGCATTGCTGGATATGAGATGTTGGATTCATCAAAAAGGCTCCAGCTTTTAAATTTCTTATGTGATGAGACGCTTGGCACATTGTAAGTAATAGTGAGATTCATATATTGTATCAACTGTTTTTTTCTTGATTCTTGTGGTACTTGAGGGTTTAGTACTGTGATAAACTTATGCAGGTTGCTGAGGAACTGCATTGATAACCCTGAATCTATTGGAAGGAAAAAAGAAGCAAAGGAAAAGTTCAATGCAGCAAAAGATAAGGTAAGTGTAAAAATCTACTAAGTTTATTCAGTTTAAGTTCTAAAATCTTTATAAAACCTTTCTGTTGTAGGAGAAAAAACTGAAGCAGAAATTGCAAGATGAGTTGGCCAAAGCTGAAAGAGAGAAAAACGGGATTCCGTTGTCAATCACAGAACGTGTTGCAATTATTTCGCGAATGGATGAAGAAACAAAAGAAGCTCATTCCGAAATGCTAATTGCAATGGAGATGAGATCTAAAAGTACAAAATCTAGACTTCTTTAATACTTTCCATGATCAAGTATAGAGGGTTTAACTGTTGTATCGTTATTGCAGAGAATCAAAAAAGTGATAATGCTGTTAGAACCAAACCAGTTGAAATGGATGACAATGGTCTTGTGTTCTGGAGATTGAATGCTTACAACGAAGAGCCAAACATTTTGGTTCAAGGTATGAAGAAATGTACAAACATTTCGTTTTGACTTCACTAAGAGTATAGGAATCTTAATCTCTTTCCTTTGTTTGTGTGCTGCAGATTTAGGAAGCTGTAGTGAAGGATGTCCTCAAGAAAAATGGTTTACATTTAGCTCTGAGCAGAAATCAGAGATTGAGAAGTACATCTCTTACTTAAGGTAAAACATTTGATTTATCTCTTAAGCTTGATTTATTAAGGGTTACAGAATTGGCTGACTGATCCCAAATCACACCTGAGATTATAGTTTTAACAGTCTGATTCTATGCATGGAACTGTAGTTTCTCTGAAATCTTCTTTTGAATAATATCTTTTTAGGAAGAAACGGCTTCAAGAAAAGAAGAACGCAAAAACTATTGTTAAGTCTGAATAATGATTTTAGTTTGGCTGCAAGCACATAAGAAGATGATTCTGACATGGGAAAGGTAAAAGGCTGACTTGAAAAAAAAAACTCTAATCATGCGATTCAAACCGCATTATATATGATTTTTAATACATTTCTGAGCAACCCAACCAGTACTTGAGTCTGACATCTGAAAAATGATCAGATTCTATAATTTATGTCTGGTCCGAATTTTTGTAATATCTGATAAACTACAGTCAATTGAGTCTTTAATTTATATATGGATATTTATAACCGGTCTGGTCCATTCATTTGGTTTAGTGCAAACCAGTTTAGATTTCTGATAATATTTTGTAATTCACTACTTTTTATGTCTAACTNATATCTGATAAACTACAGTCAATTGAGTCTTTAATTTATATATGGATATTTATAACCGCTCTGGTCCATTCATTTGGTTTAGTGCAAACCAGTTTAGACTGATAATATTTTGTAATTCACTACTTTTTATGTCTTTTGAAAACTGATCAACCATAAAGATAAGTAGAGATTCAGATTACAAGTAGATCTCGTTCGATGCACTACTTTAATATTTTATTAGAATTTTATTTCGCATTATATACAGGGTGAATTTAAAAAAAATGAAAAAAATGGGATTTTTTAATATTGTATTGCATAATATTTAATTTTAAATATATAATATTTAAGAAATATTAATGAACAACTTTTTTTGTTAATTTTATATAATATTAAAATATTGTACTAAATATTAATAATAGTTAATTATATTAATTGTTTACTTTTAAAAATTATATGCACATTCAAAACATAATTTTATNCTTTAATATTTTATTAGAATTTTATTTCGCATTATATACAGGGTGAATTTAAAAAAAAAAGAAAAAATGTGATTTTTAATATTGTATTGCATAATATTTAATTTTAAATATATAATATTTAAGAAATATTAATGAACAATTTTTTGTTAATTTTATATAATGTTAAAATATTGTACTAAATATTAATAATATTTAATTATATTAATTGTTTACTTTTTAAAACTATATGCACATTCAAACCATAATTTTATTTAATATTTAATATTTAATGCACTATTTAATATTTTATTAGAGTTTTATTCGTATAATATACATGGTGAATTTAAAAAAAAGAAAAAAAATGTGATTTTTAATTTTGTATTACTTAATATTTAATTTTAAATATATAATATTTAAGAAATATTAATGAACAATTGTTTGTTAATTTTATATAATGTTAAAATATTATACTAAATATTAATAATAGTTGGTTATACTAATTGTTTACTTTTTAAAACTATATGCACATTCCAACCATAATTTTATATGTGGATCAATCATTTGGATCATTAATTATCTTCACTTTTTATTATTTGAATATTATTCTTTTGTTTACTTTTTTTATTAGCATAAGATGTAATATTTCTAAAATTTTAATGTATATAACGTCTGAAATAATATTATAAAGATATTAATCTAAAAGTAAAAAATATA
>OVAO01003332.1:0-11392 GCA_900406285.1 Biscutella auriculata | reverse complement strand
TTTTATTTCAGTGGTAGAAAATACTTTTGACTTTTTGAGTGAGTTTCTCCTTGTTCAATCTACTTCCATTTCGAGATTCTCTTTTTGAATTCATGTCTTTCCATTACTGTGTTTTTTATTATTAAATCTTTTGTCAAAACTAGGGATACAACAAGATTTATCCATGTCTACAAGTGATTTCAGCTTAGCGCTCGATGCTTAATTTGCGTGATGTTCAACAACTAAAGAAGCAAACATCAATCATTAGATATTTGTAATTGTGAGAATTTTCTGACAGCTGAACTTAAAAAAACCAAGAAACACTGACGTTCTTAGAAAAACAATCATCTTCGTGCATCGTTATTCTAAACAGTGTTAAGAGATGAAGTCAAGAACAGATAGATATCGAATGAAACGACACCGTGTTACCTGGGACCAACAGATCCACGTGTACATTCTCAATATAGATTTTCAAATGCCACTTGTAGAGATTGTCAGCTCAAATCATTCTAACATCGGCTGACCTGTTCTATCTTTATAGTTAACTAGGAGAGAACCCGTCTATACACGTTGTTCGTTTTATAAACTTTTTATTAAAGTTGTTCATATGAATTATTTTAATCAATTTAATATTTGATTATGTGTTATTTTATAAATATTATATTATGATCATGATAATCTTATATATTAATTTCAATTATCATTTTTCAAGTTTCACATTAACTATCAAAATTTAAATATTAAAATAATTCTAACTTTCATTTTGATTCACCAAACCAATCCTCAGCTATCGATATGAATTCAACTATTTTTAGTTTCACAAAATTTCATCTATTATATAATATGTTCTCATTTTTTCTCTCTATTTTTGTTATTATTCTCTCTATATTTTATATTTTATTATCTATTTAACATATTTTAATATTTCTTTAATCTATTTTATATTTTAAATTTTACTTTTTCTTGGATTATGAATGATAACTAATATATTTTCATTTTAGCAACTTTTTTAATTTATATTGAGATTGAATTTATCTATGTTAGTTTAAAATATTAACCAACTCACTGTCAAAAAGTAAACAAAATATTTATAGAAACTCTATACTATTTAATATTTATTATTTATGATACCCTAAAAATAAATTGTAACTTCAATTGTACATACACAATTAAATTTCAGTTTTACTTAAATATTTTAAACATTTACTTAAATATTTTAAACATTTAAAATGTTTGTTAATTACATTTAATATTGTTTTATGAATAAAAGTTAATTTAGTTTATTTATAAATGATGATGTGCCCGATCATATTTTTATCTAAATTTTGACCTTAATCGATTTGATTCGACAAAATTTTCAATTATCCGATAATCGAATTAACGAATGTGATTTGATAGAATCATACTTTTGGTATGTAATTTTATGTATTTGTTAAATTATCAAAAGTTTTCTTAGATCAAGTGGTTATAGACCTAGATATTATCTTTAAGTTCAAGTGTTCAATTCTTATGTTTTACAAAATTTTAAAATATTTTTTAGGGGTGCCACGTGTCAACACAGGAGAGCACCCCTTCCCTCATTATATATAAGATTAGGAGAGAACCCGCGTGATACGCAGATATTTGTTTAATAAAAATTTATTTAAATTTTGATATAATATTATTTTAATCTATCTAATATTTGATTATCAATATTTTCATGTATTATTTTATAAGTATTATATTATGATCATAACCATCTTGTATGTATATTTAAAATATTTATGTTTTCTTCAGTTCCTAAATATTGAAATTATTTTAACTTTTTATTTTGATTTTGAATTTTTATTTTCATCATTTTTATTTTTTATATATTATGTTTTTATACACCTTCATTTCTCTCTATATTTAATACTTTATCATTGTATTTTTTCTGTGTATTTTTTCAGTGTATTATATCTTTCCAATTATTTTTTATTTCTTTTGATGTGACTGTTCACTAATATATTATCAATTAAACATAAAAGTGAATTTTTAATTTCTACTGAGATTGATTATATCGGATTAGTTTAAAATGATGATTGACTTAGTCTTAAAATTTTGCGTTTTCTCGGAAAATTGAATTTCAGCTTTTTCTAGAAAAATGGAATTTCTGCGTTTTCCCCGGAGAACCGAAATTTCGTGATTCATAGAATACTCACAATTCCGTGTTTTTCCCAAAAAACCAGAATTCCGCGTTTTCCCAGAAATTCGGAATTCTACGTATTTCTCGGAAAACCAAAATTCCGCATTTTTCCGTGAAAATCATAATTCCGCGTTTTCTTGGAAAACCTGAATTCTGCATTTTCCCGAAAAATCGGAATTCTGCGTTTTTCAAAGAAAACCTATATTTTGTGTTTTCCCGGAAAACTGGAATTCCTTGTTTTCCCCGGAAAACCGAAATTTTGCGTTTTTCCGGAAAACCGGAATTTTGCGTTTTTCCCGGAAACTCGAAATTTCGCGTTTTCCCCGAAATTTCGCGTTTTCCCTCGGAATTTCGTGTTTTATCTTGGAAAATCGGAATTTCGCATTTTTCTTGAAAAATGGAATAAGCTCTCATTATGTAAAGTGTAAAAGTAGAATCTCCAAATTAATTTTGCCCTAAAGTTGTATGTCAATTGGACGTCTATTGTCCATATGGTCATGCCCATATGTGTCCATGGACATTTCGTGTCCAGTCCATATTTGTCCAGTCCATTTGTGTCCATGTCCATTTATGTCCATATCAATATGGACACGGACAGCCTATGGACGGACCGCCCATTTGACACCCCTACCAATTGCCATCACTATAAGTTGTTCAAAAACATTCGTGCTCATTACTCTACTTGTGACAAATTCCATTCTCAAGTCACTCTACATCTTAACTAAACAATGATAAGTATTATTAAACAATTAAATCAAACACGAATATAGTTAAGGGTACATAAGTAAAATAGAATCGAATCAAGACTAATCCAGAAACACAAGCCCAGATACGCATCGTTTCATCTTTACTCCATGTGTAAAGCTTTAGCGAGTCAGAAGGCAAAGCGATACCACTTACAAGTTTCTCATACACATCTAACTAAGTCAACAATGAGAAACTATCACCTTTGGTCCAACAATGCAAGTATCTACACTTATCACCGTATTGGTAGTTCCCATCAACCCAAAAGTTACAAACTTTTTCCGTCTTGGTCACCGTTCTATTCCCACCGAATCTCCCCCAGCTACTTGATGAGTTCCCTTTAAACCCAAGTCCTCACCCGTGACTCGGACCCGCAAACCCGGATTCCTCAGCTACCCTTTTGTTGGTATAAGATGCTCTCGTGTGAACTTGACCTTGACCTTTACCCGGACCCAGTAATTCTTGGTGTAGGAAAGGACAAGGAAAATGATTGCAACGTCCAACTCGCCATTGGAAAACAAACCTTTGGCTTGAATCTGTTGGCATCGTTGGACGAGTTGATCAACTACCACCGAGTCTATTAACAACTCGCTTGTTTCCTTCGTTCAAATCGCGTCTGTTAAAAACTCGCTTGTTTCCTCCGTTCAAATCAAAAGCCATGGTTTTTATTTCGTGATTTCAGGTTTCAAATCCTTCGTCTCTTGACTTTGGAGGTTAAAATAATTAAAGGAGTTTTGAGGTTAAAATAGTAATCTCACTTTTGATGAGTGTGTATTTTACCGGTTTTACCACTCGGTTTTCATTCGTTTTGCATTAGCTTAAGATGCATTTTAGAGTCATTTAGGATGCATTTGCATTGCATTTCATATTCCAGGTGTGGAGATGAGCTAAGACCAAAAAGCGGATCAAAGGGGTGCAAAAGAAGTAAAAGTGCAGAAAAGTCAACATTTTCAGAGTTGGCCAGAAGCCCACCGGTCTGCACTGACCGGCGCACTTGACCGGTGGGCTGTCCCAGAAAATGTCTGTCGAGACCACACCGGTCTGCACAGACCGGCGCAGCTGACTGGCGGAGGCCCCGCCGACACCACTTTTATTTCCTCTTTTACCCTTTTATTTGCCCAACTATATAAGGGCTCAAGTACCAAAACCCTAGATATGCTTTTACTATGTTTTTATCTTAGTTTCTCTCTAGTATTCTCTTAAGTTTATCTTTTTTAGATCTAGGTTTTCTTTTTTCTCAAGAACTCTATGTATCTCTTGGATTATCTTTTATTGCAATTGTTTTTCTTTCATTCCTCTCTTTGATTGTTTACTGCTTTTGATTTCTATTCTCTTCTCTTATTTCCTCTCACAAATCATGTCTAGAAACTATCAAAGTGTTCTAGGCATGGGTTGTGAGTAGTCTCTCTAAGCTAATGGATTAGGGTTAGAAAATGGTAGAGTTGATTGCTAGAAATGGTTTAGATTTAAATTAGAATAAGTATTCTTAATCTATTCATGAGCATAATGCTAGAATAGGAGTAGCTAACCTAATCTAGATCTTAGGAGATTTTTCGCCCGAAAGGTGTTTGATAGAATTTCCGAACAAATGAATAGGTTGTTAGTCAATTTTTTCCAAGAGATTGTTTAAGTTATTGGCTAATTGTTGTATCGAATTATGTTTAGTGCTTTCTATTCATGTTTTATTGCCAAGAGATTTGTGTAATGACATGTTAGGAAAGGGACTTCCATCACGAGAGTGAGTTAGTCTATATTCGAAATTCTTAGACATAGGATAAGCCAAATTGAGTTTAGTAAACCGATCTAGCATGAAAATGAACTGCCCAATTCGATTGCCCTGGTCCATATGCTTGTTTTAATTTTTGAATTTATATTTCTTCGATCTTGTTGACTTTTGGTTGACTTTTGTGCTTTGCTTTATTTTTATTTAATTTACTTGATTAGGATTGTTAGTGACAAACAAATTACTATTCGAGTTAGACTAAGTGAATTCTCTATAGCTCTAGTACGTGAATCCCTCCTGAATTGGTTCGACATTTTAAACCCTTCTATACTACATTTGATTAATAAGAGACAAAAATCCTCTTATCAACTTTACAAAATCTCTTAAAATGAAAGATAACTCAAATGTGTCTCCGACGTTGATTCATTGATGTACCACCATCTCCACATGCGCTATAGATGTTCTTTGTGACACCTCGAGCCGACAAATCCTTCTCTTAGAAGTCTTCCCAACATATCTTCTAACATCGTACGAAAATATGCTTTTTCCAACCACGCACGATGGCATCATGATGTTCTAGCTCATCATCATCCTCAGGCTCCAAGATGTGAGCCACAAGATCTATCTCGTATAATGTCGGGCTCCAGGATATTGATGATATCCTAGAGCGATTATCAACATATAAGTATCCAACAAAAACATTTACAAAACTAATACAAAAACTTATATTATAAACATTTTACCTTTGGTTTTACCAATTTTCATGTTGATGTCCTCGAGTGGATACCCTTTCATGGAGATATCGATGAACCTATGCTTGCAAAGTCTCAGACAGTCCTTCTCGGCCACCACATCTAATTAGAATTTACGTCCAAGGGGATAAATACACTCTAACGCAAATGCATACATTAACAATATCAATGTCTTATATAGTTAAAATTAAAAATAGAG
Source organism: Biscutella auriculata (assembly GCA_900406285.1). Taxonomy (NCBI): domain Eukaryota; kingdom Viridiplantae; phylum Streptophyta; class Magnoliopsida; order Brassicales; family Brassicaceae; genus Biscutella; species Biscutella auriculata. The sequence goes on along the minus strand of OVAO01003332.1, from coordinate 5,831 downwards.
CTAATTAAAAGTAGTACCTCCAGAGGAAGGATGAAATCCGAAAATGTCCAGGTGGATTTCTCTTTAACTACCCCATCCTTGAACCTCTTCATTCTACTATTTACCTCTTTCACGAGGTCGTTGAACGTGTATCGCCCACATGGGAATGTCCTACACAACTCTAAATAGTCGAAGATCTTAAGAAAGAATGGCTCTATGGGTGTATCGAGTTTATCATTTTCCCTTAGCACAAGACCAACATCTTCTTCTCTATGTCACTGCTTAAATTTTGAAGTCTCTCTTCGACATCCGCGATCCCGATCTTGTCTTTCCTTCCAAATATGTCATTCACTAACTTAAAATCCCATCTGTCGTTCTCCCTCAACAATGGGTAATTGTTCGGATATTGATGACAGTCCAAACCACATAACAATCCATGTTCCCTAATGGAATACCGAACGTGGACTTCATTCACCACGAACCATAGGGCATTATCGGAATCGATCCACGCTTGGTGAAGCATCAACATCCACATCCCCACGAGCTTCATGTTCGGCTCCAATAGCATGTGGAAAATATGTCAAACTGGGTATGGCTCGTGAACCATTTTGTTTCTGCTTGAAACCCGTTTATCATTTCCATAGTTTCCTTCATATGATATATCGATCCAATCTTGCATACTTTCATGTACTATTATGGATCGTGGTAAGACCTAATTGTTTCATTAGGAGAGAATCATTTTCTTGCAAAATACAGTAAATTTTAAGTAACGCGTCAAACTCAGTTGAAATCAGTGGTTATAGTACTCCTAAATTCTTATAGTTTTTTTTAGGTGTCCAGTTATCTTAACTAAAATCATATAAAAAGCATTGCCAAAAATAGAGCATTTCTGAAAATAGAGCATTCCCGAAAACACAATTCCATCAAATCTCAAGGAGCAAGTCAATTTATTACCATTGCTTATGAATCATCACCCGCGAAGCAGTGGGCTGAGTCGCCTTGAAATTAAAACTCGAACCGAAGTTTCCGAACCGAACAGGAGTTTTTAGTTTTCATTTCGGTTATTGATTGATAACCGATCTGAAGCACTTCTAAATTGATTTCAGTTATCGGTTCGGTTCGCCAACCGATCGGTTAACCAAATTTAGGTTTTTTAAAATAAATCATAATTAAACCAAAATTAAACCAAAATTTTGAAAATAAACCAAATTACCCAAGATTAACTGAAATTACCGAAATAATCTAACCAAAATATCCAAATTTTTTCTTTAATACGAAAATACGATTAATTTTGGTTAGTTTTTCTAATACCTGAAATTCCTGAGAACCTAACCGAACCAAACCAAACCGAAATGTTAATTGGTTAAGAAAAGTTACGGTGTGTTGAAAAGTTTCAGAAACTTGAGGAATAGGAAAATCGATCGAACAATGTAATAAGATTTTCATTATAGCAAATGGAGCAACTGGATAAAAGAGAGCAAATGATTTTCAGTTTGGGATTTTCGGTGAGAAAATAAAAAAGAAGAAACCAAAAATCCAATTTTGATATGAGAAAATCAAATATATTATCGGATGAAATTGAAATTAGATGGGTGTCGTAGATTTAATGGGTTATTGGATTAGACCCTGATTTTTAATCATAAATACTAACCATTTTTAAGGATTTTTTTTTTTTGAACTGATTTTTCATTTATAAAAACTTTGGGCAGAGTACATGCGAATTAGAACTATTTATTACATAAAGCAAGAGATAGTAAAAGGTAACTGATTCATGCAAGCTGATTTTGCTAAAACATATGCTTCCTTATTCAACTCGCATTGCATGTATCCGAAGTCGATATCCTTTCCTTGTACTAGTCTCTTGAGTTCTTGCAAGTGTATGCGTAGGTAGTGATGTTTGAGATCCTCTGTTTTCTGACCCAAATAACCAGTAATCAGCTCAAATAGTTGCTTGGAATCCGTGAGTATTATGGTGTGTCTATAAACAAAGTTCGAGAGATGCTAAGCTACCCATAACATCGCCACCGATTCTGCCTCGGCCGAATTGTGAGTTGCAGCTAGACTGGCTCGTCCATTGGTTACCATGTATGCGATATCCATGATGCATCAACGTAGCATTTATATTGTGGTTACACTCCCTGGGAAAGTATGGTGTAATGATTTAACTGTATTGTATGAGGGAGAGATTTGTTCTCTGATTGTGTATGTTCCAGAAGATGAGCATCATCCCAAGCTCTTTGTTCCGCCAATGCTCTGTTGATTAAATTTGGAATCGTCCATCTCTAGTTCTCAAAACAGAGCGCGTTTCTAGACTTCCAGATGAACCAGGCTAGGAACGCTATCTTCGCTTGAGTTGTTTGGTTGTTAATCTGCTTTAAGAGTTGGTCTAGTAATACAACCGCTTCTTCCGTTGTAGAAGTAGGATGAGTGATTGTTTCCGGTGACTCCACTGGTGCTATGTCCCATATTTTTCTTGCCACCCTGCAATAGAATAAGCAATGAGATACAGATTCTCGATGTTTTCCACACACTTGACAAAGGTCAGTGATTCTTATATGTCTCTTCTTCAGATTCTCGTATGTTGTAAGCGCATTATTGATCACCCGCCATAAAAATAGCTCAATCTTTAGCTGAATGTCCAAAATCCAAGTCCACCTGCCATCTTAAAATCAGTTAGTTTATCCCATGGTATCCATGAGATACCTTGTTTCTTATCAGTCCCCGACCACCAGAATCTACGATTAGGGCATTCATTTCCTTCACTTTTGAGTGAGGCGGGAGAAAACAGGAGAGAGCGTACTGGGACATTGATAAGAGCATCAATTTTATCATCGTCTCTCTTCCAACTTGAGATAGTAGCTTATTGTGCCATGTTTGAATCTTGTTGCGCAATTTAACCACTAGGTACGAGAAGAATCCTTTTTTAGATCGAGTGAATCGATCAGGAAGTCCGAGATAGGTACCAAATCCTCCCATCTTATTTATTTGGAAAATATTCTGGATTTGGGTCTTTATGGCAGATGCAGTACCTTTTGAGAAGAACATTGATGACTTCTGATTGTTTAGTTCCTGTCCTGAGAGGATAAAGTATTGGGTTAGAGTTTGCTTCAGAGCAAGGCAGTCTCTTGTGGTAGCTTTGCAGAATAATAAGGAGTCGTCCGCAAAGAGGAGGTGGGTTAAAGTAGGAGCCTGCCTTGCTATCTTTAGACCTTTGAGCTGACCCAATTGGTGATGATGATGGAGGAGGGCTGACAAACCCTTTGTGGCAGTGATATATATATGGTGACAATGGGTCGCCCTGTCGGATGTCTCGTGTGGGTCCGATACTTGCCGATGGGACATTGTTTATTAGGACTTTGTAAGAAGTTGTTTTCAGGCAAGTCGTTGTCCATTTGATCCAGGTTTGATCAAAGCCCATACGTCTCATGATTTCTTCCACGTAGTTCCATTCCAGCTTGTCAAAAGCTTTAGAGACATCAAGTTTTAAGGCTACCGTCTTCTCTTTGCGAGCTTTTGTACCTAGCGTGTGCATGGCCTCATGAGATAATAGGAAATCATCTGTGATTTGCCGCCCAGGGATGAAAGCGGACTGTTCCTCTGCAATGAGATGTTGAAGATATGGTTTTAAGCGATTCGCCTAGACCTTTGAGATTATTTTGTAAGATGTGTTACACAGGCTGATGGGACGATAATCCTTCAAAGTGCTTGGCTCTTGAACCTTCGGAATGAGGGCTATGTAGGTCTCGTTTAAGTTGTGGTCTAGATCAGAGGTATAAAAGAAGTTCTTTATGCTTTCAAACAAGCCTTCTTTTAACAAATCCCAATGATGTTGGTAAAAGGAGGGAGAGAGACCGTCGAGGCCTGGAGTCTTATATGGATTCATTTGAAACATTGCACTTTTGATTTCCTCCAGCTCTATTGGCCTTGTCAAGCTCCGATTCATTTCCATTGTTACTCTTAAGACAATCGGAGGAAAGGGAACTTGGTGGACATTTGCGCCGTGTTGGGTGGTGTAAATCCTTCTAAAATAGGTAGCAGCGAGGCGGAGGATCTCAGGTTGGGAATGGTATACTGACCCTTCTTCATCTTTCAAAGCAAAAATTGTGTTACAGTGACGTCGTTGCTTCATTTTTGCGTGGAAATAAGTCGTGTTTTTGTCACCCGCTTTAAGCCAGAGGGCTCTACTTCTCAACCTGTTATCTTCTTCCGCTTGAGCGCATAAGGTGTTCAGCTGAGATTTTAATCTTGATAGGTTATCATAGTCAACATGTGGTTTCTGCACCTCAACTTTGATCTGTTCTTTTAATCTGTGGATATCTTGAGCCCGCTTGGGGTAATCTGTGGCTACCTCTATTCTGATATGCTGCTTTAAGTGATCCAAAGATCTTTGGAGGCCCGTTGTTGTGGCACCCTCCTGAAGGTCTTGAAATTCCTGAGCTATGCAATTTCTCACACTTTGTTTGACTCGCCACTGCGGGTTGTACCTGAAAAAAGCAGTTCGCTGCTTAGTAGTACCATGAAGCTTTAAAATCAAAGGTTTATGATCTGAGCCTAGTAACTCTCCAAGAGATATTCTTACTCTGGGATAATGATCAAAGAAAGTTTGGTTTCCCATTGCGCGATCTAATTTAGCTCGAACAACATGGTTATATCTCTTGCCAAACCATGTGAACTGATCACCCTCCATGTGAATATCTCGTCAACTTGTATCTCTATAAAAATAATTCAAATGGTGAAGGGAGGAAGGGGGCTCGGTGATCCACCTTTCTTCTCATGAGGGTATATGATATCGTTGAAATCACCTAGAAGTAGGGCCTGAGAAGCACAATTTACAATCCTTTGCCCTAGCCTTCTCTAAAATTGAGCCCTAAGATATTGAATAGGGGGGCATATATATAGTAAATTGAACAACGAACACCCGGGTAACGAAACTTCATATATATTAGATGAGGATCAGTGTCCTTAATATTTTACATGCACAAAATGTCTCCAGAAAACAACCAAACCACCTCCAAGGCCTTTTGGGGGGGACTACATACATATGATCGTAGCCGAGTTGAGTTTTAGCCTTATCTACAAACTGAAAACCATTTTTAGTTTATGACAGGAACATTATCTCAGGTTCATGCTGCTTCTTTAAGGCCCTGAGATGTTGAATTGTCAGGGGGTTCCTTAGACCCTGACAATTCCAATGCAGGATACTCATAGCTCCTTTGGTGGTTTCTGGGTAACCACCTAACCCTTACTGCTTTCACCTTGTTCAGCTGAATATTTCGGAGTTTTTTATATGCATGGTTTTTGCTTAGTTTTTAGGTTCACTATTGTACATGTTTCCTCTATTTTGCATGCATTAGAGTCCTTTAGGTTTGCATTTTGCTTTGTTTTTGCATTATAGGTGATTGGAGAAACATAAGGATCACTTGGAGCACAAAGGAGTCAAAAAGACCAAGGATATGAGCCAACATCGAGCAGATCACTTCCTGACATCGAGCACAATCTGCTCTATGTTCCTGAAGCACAACATCGAGTAGACCATCTTCTGACATCGAGCACAATCTGCTAGATGTTCCTGAAGCCAACATCGAGCGGATCACTTCCTGACATAGAGCACAATCTGNGAGCACAATCTGCTCTATGCTGCGCGAAATTTCTGCAATAGTCAACATTTTTCTCTCAAAGTTGACCACGTTTTTTACCCTAATTGTCCTTACTATATAAGGGTTTTAAACCCCTCTTGAGAAAAAACTTATATTCTCTTAGCCTTCTTTCTCCTTTGTGAAACTCTTCTTCTTCTCTTGACATTGTGGTTGAGATTGAAGCTTTTAATTTGAAATCTATTGCTTATTTCTTCA
>OVAO01003331.1:0-11394 GCA_900406285.1 Biscutella auriculata | reverse complement strand
TATCCAAACCCTATACTACATTTGACTATAATAGCGGTATTAGTTCTCTCCTTAATAAAATAAGGTGTAGGCTAAAATTCTATTATCAGTAACTAGAAAAGCTAAATGTTTGCAAATACTATAAGAAACTAAAATTTTACATGCATTCAATGTGGGGAGATTTGAACAATGTTCTTTTACTTTGTAACGTAACATATAATATAGTAAATGTTTAGTTTATTTTTATAAATAAACTTTTGAAATATATTTTTTGATACTATATATATATTTTCTCAAATCACAATTTAAATTTTATACATACATTTCTAGTTTTATTTTTAATAATTTTTTTTATAAATTGATTTATTTACAACGCTATTTCATGTAATTATTAAAGATTCTAAATTCATATATATTCATAAAGGTGACTCTGAAATAATACTACAAAGATATAATAAATTTTCGTCATAACATATATATTAGAGTTGGCCAAATGTAAATTTATTTTTAAATAACAAAATATCATTACAAATGAAACACATAAATAGGCGTGTTAGTAATTTTAATAAATGATTGAAATATGTCTATATTAAATTAATAGAATTTCTAACAATATTTTAATTAATTAGATATTACTTAATTTCTCATATAAATTTAAAATTAAAAAATAAATCGTGTATAACCTAAATAATACATATACTATTATTTGTTTTATAATCCAAAATGTTGTATGTTTGCCCATACTAAAAATAGGTGTATATTTGCAAAATTATTTTAAAATTTTAAATTAAAATTGCAAAATACTTGCTCGACATAAGAATCGGATAACGTTTTGAAAAATTCTTGCAATAGACACATTCAAAGAAAATGGATGAATGTCTGAAATGCCATTAGAATGGAAAGTCGATGTAGAAATACTATCATTTTTAAAATTGATTTGTAATATAATTATTTTAATAAAGAAAAATGGTGAAATACGAAACTGTCCAAGCAAAAGTTGAATAATTTCAAAGGAAAATCTGGGTGAACCTAGTAACCCACCTGCTTCATAAAATAATTCTGGATAAAATCAGAAACAGACCCAGTGGCATAAATTACACCCGATTTCATCAGTTGGACCCGCTTTCATTAGTTGGACCCGCTTTTATCAACAAATGGGACCCGATTCTTTCCTTAGAAAAAATCTCGGACCCCAAAATCGAGCGAAGCAAACCCTAGATAACTCGACAACTCATTTTTACTTGTTCTTGGTTGTTCAGTTGTTGAGCTCTGAAATTCGTCAAATAGTCCCTGCTACCATCATGAGCTTATGAACGCCCTAATAACAATGGGGCCTAAGACGAGAGGAGGAAGCGTTCCGACGAGAGGAGGAAGAGTTGAGACAAGTCACATTGCAAGACATAAACGGAGAGAGCTCAAACGGGGAAAAAGTTATCCACCTCTAGAATAAAGCGACACAATCACTCAAGAAGAAGTCGCTGAAATCGGAGAAGAAGCCGGTGAAAGTGCCACTAAGTCTGAAAAACCCAGGGAAAGAGACCAAGAATCCAATGAAAGTGGTGGAGATGGGATCTGTGAAACTGTTGAAAGAGTTACTCGTAGTGGGGAAGAATCCCCTGAAACTGGAGTCGGAGTCGCTTCCATTGATGTCCCAGTGGTCGATCCTTAAAAGAACATGGTATGTAGTTGGAATGATCGTTGATAAAATTGTGAGAATTGTGTGCGAAATGTGTTAAGAAAACGATTAGATTTTAGGATAACTAGACTAGTAGAGCAAAGTTTGAGTGTTAGAGTGTAGGATAATGGACAACTACTGGAAATGATTGTATTTGCATGATGGTGATTCTATGCATATGGAACAGATAATTTTTATTTTGGTGTACATGAAGAACTGCAAGATTGGATCGAGGTGTCACATTCGAGACAAGTATTAAGTTCATAAAAGATCAAAGGCTGCAAGAATGATTCACAAGGCATCTCAGTTCCAGCATATGTTCCACATACCGGAGGAGCCGAACAGGAAGCTAATGGGGATGTGGATGTTGTTTTTTCACCTACCTAGGACCGATTGTAATGTTGCCATGTGGTTTGTGGTGAATGGAGTCCCTGTGCGGTACTCCATTACAAAACACGGGTTGTTGTGTGGATTGAATTGCCAACAATATCCTAGCAACTACACACATTTGAAAGCTAAGGATAAATTCCGTGTGTTACAGTTTGGTGATGAGGGTTTTTAAACGGAAAAGCATATCACGATGTCGGATGTGGTAAACGTAATCCAGGAAAGGCTGAACGAGGAAGATAGGAAGAAGATGAATGTCTTGTTATTCTTTTGAAAGGTTATTAAGGCGAAATATAAGTTGGTGACACCCATAAACCCATTCTTGCTTAAGGTCGTCGATAATTTGGAATTGTGTAGAACTTTCCCATGGGGGAGATACACATTCCACATCCTGTTGGAGGAGGTGAAGAGTATTGAAAAGAAGTTCAAGCAAGGGGTAGTGAAAAAGGGTCATACTTGGACTTTTTCAGGTTTTGTTCTTCCTCTCGAGGTTTTTGCATTTGAGTGTGTTCTTGTCCTTGGACGAAAATTCCGTGAAGATGTCCCGGTAGATAAGTATTGTCCGAGGCTATGTAAGCATCAGTTCGTCGAGACCAACATGAAAGGATTTCCATTCGACGACATCAACTTGGAGCTTGGAGCAACCAAGGTAAAATGTGTAAATGTAAGTAGTTCTATTATTTTGTACTTATATTTGTTGGTAACTGCAGGATATCATAACATCCTAGAGCCCGACGAGTACGAGAGAGACCTTATGGAGCGCATCATAGAGCCATATGCCAATGCATGCTCACATATTATCGATGATATGGTACGTGGATGGATGAAGCACTGGTTGTTAGTGGTGAAAAGATATGGTGGGAAGACCTGTTCGAGAAGCATTTGTCAGCTCGAGGCATAATGGATAACGTATATGTTGGAGCTGCCTCTTCTAGTCATGCATAAAAGGTGATAATGCAAGAGGAGATCCTGGACCCAGTGCCACGGAAGCAGGGTTACTGAATATGTTGGGCGTGGTCGTTAAATAGGTAGTTGAACTGAGTGAGAAGGTCGATGGGAAGTTTGAGACCGTGTGCCAGAAGTTTGAAGATCATGACGTCCGGTTGCGGGACTGTGAGAGGTTCGTGAGAGAGGGGCGGATGCAAATTGTACCGTATAGTGGGGGGAAAATCCAGCAGAGGAGCCATGGGTTTCAGTAGGTTTAGTGAAGCATCCTTGGAGTCGATCACGGCGTTGATGACGGAGTTGATCACGTGTCGAAGGGATCCGTTGAGCACATGTGGGAGGGAGTTGATATGTCGGAGGAGAATCCCCCACCAGCAAAGAAGAGGGGAAAACCTAAAAAAGTTCAAGCCTAGGTTATGTTATGTTATGTTACTTTTGTTAACAATTGCTAATGTTTGGAACTCATGTTATGAGTATGTTTGGATGTTATGTTATGAACTTTTAGATTATGTTTTGAACTTACGTTGCATGGAATTTCAGACAACTAGTCTACTAGACGACAACAAAATTAAATAAATGTATCAATCAGAGGCTTTTTATATAAATATTTTTTCCCTTTTACCGCGTTTCGTTGACGACGTTCCAACTGACCTCTTTTGCGTTTTTATATAAATGGGTATATTATTGTTCTCCATTAAGACAAAGTGAAGACGAAACGGTATTTCAAGAAAGCAGGCGACAATGTCAAATCTCGGAGTGATGGCGGAGTAGACTACTAGAGAACTATCAGTGATTTAGAAAACTAGATTACTAGAGTGATTTAGAAAACTAGACTACTAGAGTGATTTAGAAAACTAGACTACTAAAGTTATTTAACAAAACAAGACTACTAGACAACTATCGGGTGATTTAGAAAACTAGACTACTAGAAAACTATAATACTACACAACTACACAAATATCGCGCAATTATAAACGAGATAACATGATATTTGGAAAAATGGCTTTCATTTGATGCCTTTTTCACGGTTAAAGAGGAAGTAGGTGGGGAAGTTTAAGAGAAAGAAACGTGTGGAATGAGGTTTAATAAATGGGAGTAATAATTATAGGAAAACGTAAACGTCTTATCATAAGACGAAAAGTAAATAAATGCGGACAAATTCGTATCTTGGAAGTTTTGTTTGGTTTGGGTGGGTTTAATGCAAGTTAATTGAATTCATATTCAAATTGCGAAATCGAAGGATTACAACCAGACAACTTAGAACAACTGTACCAACTGATAACTAGACAACTAAGAACTACTGAAATTGCGTAATTACCATAACAATAAAAACGACAGTTATAGCACACAAGAACATTGTTTCCACATTCTTCTTGTTCCTAAACAATAGCTTTGCCATGGTTTCATCGAGATAGACCTGTCTACAGTTCAGCCGCACCATTTCATCTTTCAACTTCGTGTTTTTCTCCTTTAGGTCTTTGATTCCGTTGATTTTTTCGTTCATGATTCAAATTTCTTCTTGAGCAGAATCATCCCACCACTTAACAATATGATGTGTATGTGTACCACCATCCTACACAATTTAACACACAATAATAGTACAAACCCATGACAGAAGAGACAAGCACACACCAAAATGATTACCTCACGTGACTTGCAAGTGAAGTACAATCTCCCTGGATTTACTGGATCGGTGTACGCAACCTTCTTCTCCAACGGAACACCGCAGTAACATACCGTATGCTTTCTGTATTCGAATTTAGTGACGAATTCTGGATATGGTGGTGGGTCAAACGAATCGCTTGTATAATCACTGAATCTTCCCATCTCTCCCTCTCTAACTTTCTTTGTCGAGCTATCTGTCAACGTTTTCTCTGTTTATGAGAGCTCTATATTTATCGATCTCTAACACACTCTCTCTCTCTCTCTCTCTCTCTCTCTCTCTCTCTCTCTCTCTCTCTCTCTCTCTCTCTCTCTCTCTCTCTCTCTCTCTCTCTCTCTCTCTCTCTCTCTCTCTCTCTCTCTCTCTCTCTCTCTCTCTCTCTCTCTCTCTCTCTCTCTCTCTCTCTCTCTCTCTCTCTCTCTCTCTCTCTCTCTCTCTCTCTCTCTCTCTCTCTCTCTCTCTCTCTCTCTCTCTCTCTCTCTCTCTCTCTCTCTCTCTCTCTCTCTCTCTCTCTCTCTCTCTCTCTCTCTCTCTCTCTCTCTCTCTCTCTCTCTCTCTCTCTCTCTCTCTCTCTCTCTCTCTCTCTCTCTCTCTCTCTCTCTCTCTCTCTCTCATTCCCTCTATATCTGAGAATTAGTAGAAATAAAATGGGGGCGTAACAAATCGAAAACAGAGTCAAGCGAAAAACTTGAAAAAATCAAAATTCGAAATATTAGAAATTCCTGTTCGGCGGAAACGTTTAAATTTTGAAATATTCAAATAACTTAAAATAGTTGTCCCCAATAAATAAGTAGTTCTAGATCCTTAAGAGTTGTCTTTTGACCATTTTAAGGAATATTTGGTTGAACCTACTTATAATCCATTAATTTGCACTTGTCCACATGATTATAATAATTTATTCATGAGTTATAATGTTTGTGTATTAATTTTTTTGCAAAATCAAATAATTCAACTGATTGGCTTCATTACAGTCATCAAGATGGTAAATGGTTCCATATAATGTCAAAGGTTGTTTACCAAAAACCATATACGAAATTCCCAAAATTCATGATTTCATAAAAACTTTGATGTAATCATCATTCACGTATACAAACAAACTTGGTTGTAACTATCGTTCACGTATTCATAAAAAACTTTGATGTAATCATCATTTATTCTTAAATTTGGTTATGTCAATTACCCAAAAAATGGAATTTTATTTAACAAAGTTTTTAAAAAGCTTAAGTAGTGGGGAAGTGCACGTGCGTTGAATAAAAGCATCTCCCACTTTTTGGAGAATGAATCAGTTCTTTTTGACAATTAAGTGTACTTGTACTTTACTTGTACGTGATTGGTACTTGTTGCATTGGGATTAGTAGAGTTCTGGCTGGATCCATACTCACTTTATTCATTATGGAATTTCCAATTGTTCCCTTTTCTTTCTTATATCCGAATGTTCCGCTTGCTTTCGCTTTCTTTAACTTTTTAGTCACATTGGGCCTATTTTACAAATTACTTTTAAATCTGATTTGACATATTCTAACAAATGAGTCCCATACAAATAGTTAACATATGAGTATCATACAAATACTTAAGAAATACAAATGAGTTCCATATAAATAATTGATAAACGGAGTCTCATACAAATACTTCCCAAACCTCAGTTTTCCTCCATACAAAACACATACGAACTTAGTGTACCTGAAACACAGTTGTTACGTTGAACAATGAAAATTGGATGCAAAACCATTGTTATACCTGTATTTCTGCCTTTGACGAGCTTCCCCAGTGGATGGATATCGTCTTTCTTGATTACGACGCGGTGTTATGATACGATCTGGAGGTAAGGCAACCATTTGTTTTACTTCCTCGGGAACCACCCATATACTCTCATACGGCACACGATAAATGCTTCTTCTATATGCCAACGCCCACATGTTTTTCAAATAAAATTCAGAGCACAAGTCAGTGGGTGAGATTTTTTTATGACTACCTACCTTATTCATCGTGAATAAGGCTGCGCCAATTGCATGGACACATGGATACTTATCTATATCCAAACCCTTGCAAGCGCAACTTTCCTCTTCCAAATCCACCAAAAAATTAATTACATTCAAATCGACAACATTGTACTCATGTGTATTGCTGTTGATCTCAGACACCGCCAAGCGTCCTGCAATCACCATTCGCTCGTGCATAATGTTATCCACAAAAGGCACCACAATTTTGCATGTCTAGCACATTACAAGCTACTTCCCTATGCTTGTTAAAACATGAACAAAAAACGTACAATATTTATCGATCAATGGTAAGAGTGTGTACTATCTTGCCTCTGTAAACACGTTATTTAAAGATTCACAAGAACTGCTCGTGTCTAAGTTGTACCTTTCTCCTCGAAAATAGTACCTCCCCCACTTGGTGATGTCCTCTTTCTCAAGAAAGGTTTGGGCTTTCGGTCACGTACTAATCAATTCTGCGTACTCTCTCAGGAATTCACCCTCGGTATAAACATGAGCGCACCGGATGAATTTAGCGGCAAGTTCAACTTTCAAGTCTCGGACTTTACCTCACAGATTTTGGGACAAATGCTATATACAATAACTATGGGTTGCAAAGGATACACTGTATATACTGCCCTTTTGATACTTGCGTGTCTGTTGCTCATAAAAACTAATTCAGGGTGATCCGATATGACAGTTTTCAGCATGGTTAAAAACCACTCCCAACTAGGGTTATTCTCGCCATCAATCACGCCAAACACAAGGGGTAATGGTGACGATTAGGATCCTGAGCCGTGGCAAAAACAAGTTATCTGCCATATCCATTCTTCAGAAGTGTTGCATCCACGACGATGACTTTCCTCATTAGTGTAAACCCTTCGATGCTTACGCCCAAAGCTATGAATAAGTACTTGAACTTCTTGTTTGCATTTTATACAACTTCTGTCGTAGTTCCATAATTTACTTCCTTCAGCATGTACAAATACGAATACAACATTTTGTAACTTTCTTCGGGACCGCCCCACACCTCATTTACTGCAAGGTGTTTACCTCTCAAGGCAGTGGAGTACGAGGGTTCCGAAACCAACTGCGGGTTTAACCATCCTCCTGATAACTTTGGGAGGCGGTACGTCGTGTTGCCCAACGAAGACGTCGTGCAAAACACCTACTACAAGTCCTGGTGTGCATCTCCTTCTACTACTTGAACTCGCAACTTCAATCCTAGAGCACGTATGACTACTTAGGTGGAACAATTATCGATTCATTATCTGGAACATTTCTCGATTCATCACCTCCTTAAATACATAGGATTTCGCCATCACATACATCAACATCCTCACCATTTATGTCATTTCCAACCGCCCCCATAATTAACGCCAAAAGAGCTTACTCCCCCGATCCCTCTTGAAACCTCGTCCATTCGTTATACAATCATCTTTCTCACATTCCTTCTCTTTCATTACCTCCAAATCCAAGACATGCATATACCCTTCATTATCATATGTGGTTAGATAACAATAGAGCTCTTCATCATCAATTACTGCTATCTCTCCCCGACTTTGTAACTTTGTTGGCGTGTAACTAAATCTGATGCGACAATTACATGTATTTATCCCAAACTTTATGCTTATCTTATCCACCAAATCACGGTACTTTATCTCTTTCAGCCGTAATTTCCCAAATGGTATACCATAAAGCTGCTCTCCATAATGAAGAGACATGTTGATGTTCGTTCTGATAATTCTCCTCTTCATTCTTTACTGAAAAAAACAAAAAAAAAACTTAAGTAGTTTATAACATAACATCGGTTGTCTCATTCATCGTATCTTAAAGTTGTCCAGTTGACCCGTTGCTCAGTTGTCCAGTTGACTCATTGTTGAGTTGACCAACTGTCCAGTTGTCAAGTTCTCATGTGCTCCATTTCGAGCCATTTGTCCCGTTCGCCAGTGCTCTCCACTTCTCCCACGTCTCAGTCCTCGTTTCTTCAATCTCTTAATATTCCCTCATAAACCTCCTTCGAGCTTGTGCCTCTCATTTCTTCCATTTTCTAGTTACTATATTTTTTATAAATTATTATGTTTACCTGAAATTTTCTGCTTTGACCTACAAAAACATATCACAAAATAGCTCGATTTTCCGTATATGCTGTGGAGGGGAACTATATCACAAAATAGACTGCGAAGAACGTATAAGCTTCTTCAGCTCAGACGAGGCGCCGTTGGAGCTTCGATTTTGCGTTCTAGCTGGACGAGAAATTTTGGAAATTATAGGAAACTAGCGATCCAAAATAAGCTCCTTCAACTCTTAACCGAGTCGGAATTAAATGGTAGTTAGTGGGTGTCGGCGCGGGTTGGTGGGGTGGGTGGTGATGGGAAGCTCGTTTTTATTATTTTATTAATTGGTCATTAAAGGGGAGAGGGAAGAGAGGGAACTCTTATTGTAATTCTATACTTATTTAAATCAACGATGACATTTAAATTCAAATTGTGACAATAAGATTTGTAAATATGTTCAATGTGACATTTCAGTCACGCGGAAGTCTCAAAACGTTTAGTGAAAGAAAAAGTAAGAATTTTTGCAAATGTCACTGTTAATATGGTTTGACTTAATTTGCGTTTGATAAAAGTTTTGTGACAATAAATATAAAAATTATTAACAAAATAACTATGATGTTGTGATTTCACTAATTAGCTCATTCCAAAAAAAAGAAAGAAAGAATCAATCGGTTAGCTAATCAACGACGTGCACAAATAAGAATAGATCGATCACATATTCGTAAGGTTGACCAACTTTTATCTTTTAATTAAAATGCTAATGATGATGTATATGATTGTGTCACGTCGTACTTAAGCCTATTATTTATATTATAATGTTGATGATAAGGTAATGATGTATATGATTGGATCACGTCGTACTTAAGCTTATTATTTACATTATACAATCCATTAATAAATAGTAATAAACAGCTTGAGATTAAAAAACAATAAAAATAAAATCAACTGTGAAAATTTATTCATAAAAGCCTACTACTTGTTGTTTGACGTCAGATCATAGAGGAGCGACATTTATGTCTCCACGCATACTTCATTTTTAAACTATGAATTACAAGTTGTCTTTTTTTTTTTTTTGTCAGCAACTATGAATTACAAGTTGTCGATATTAAATTATATCACGATTTAGTATAATTTTACAGCAAATAAAAGAAGTAATGCGTTGATGAAGAGAGTAGTATAATAAGAGACTTCTCTGAGATGAAACAACTTCTCTTCCTTGAACTGATTTTGAATCAAAGTCACGGATAAAATATAATTTAATTTGCAGAAAACTACTGTTTAATTTAAATTGAGTAAAAAAAAGAAAGAGGTATCAAAGTCTAGTTCAATTTCCAATCTCTTAAACAGCCTCGTCATAGTTCTCCTTAGTTCTTCTTAGTTCTGCTGTTTCAAGTAATGCTCACCATAAGAATCTTTATCTCTTTTCTTTTCTTGACTGGGGAATTTGGAAATTCCAAAATGAGTTAGTGTTTGAATCCTTCAGAAGACCAATATCAGAAATTATAAGTAGTATTGGATTATGAGCTTTGGATTCATTCACTAGATTCAACTCATGTTTCACAACTTTCTGCACGACATGACTTAATATCATGTTGCGATCCTCCATCTCTTATTTTCAATTGTTTTGTTGATGCTTCGTGGAAATCATCAATTGAAAATACAGGGTATAGATAGATTTTTGTAAACTCTTTTGGACGTTGCTATCTAACAGGGTCTGCATCTTTCGAGCCAATTGCCATTCTTTTAGAAGCGGAAGCGTATGCTTTAAGAGAGACGATAAGGCATATCAAGCGTTTGGGATTCACAACAACTTTTCTCATTGCTGAAACCATGCTCCAATCAACTTAAATGGAAGTTCAGTTCGTTATCTACCTATATTGCAGACATTTTGTTTTTCTCAAGCTCTGCATCATTTTCCTTCAAACACATTCGTCGGAATGTTAACTCTAAAGCAGATTTTTTGGCCAAGAAAACTCACTCTGAAGGTTCTTCTTTATTAATATGTTGGTTATAAATTTCGGTTGTTAACAGTTTTTTTATCTTTTGCTGTTAAAATTTATGGATCTTGTAATACTTTTTTCATATATATATATGTTTGACGACNTTTATCTTTTGCTGTTAAAATTTATGGATCTTGTAATACTTTTTTCATATATATATATATGTTTGACGACAAANAAAAAAAAACAGCCTCATCAACTTTGTTTTTTCTTGTTTCCAACATTTTAAACAAGTATGTAACTGGCAATAATAATTTCTTCATTCACATCGTAACTATCACACACATTATTTTTTGTAACATATGGAATCATTTTAATATCTTTTTCTCTAACCTTTATAAACACCAAACCTTTTATTAAACACCTTCTTCTCTATGTTCTTATATACAAATTTGAAGATGCAATTTCAGAAGATTGAAAGCGAAGATAAATATTTGAACGAAGACAGACGGATGAGTTAAGAATAGACGACTGATCAAAGAACAGACGATTATGCGGATCAGCAAATATAGAAATCACGCAAGGAAAAACACGTACGTGCAAAGAGATAAGGAAACATATGCTGATAAGGAAACATAGATCGTAGAGACGAAGTCAGCAAGGATTTATTTGAGAAAAGGAAAACATTCAAGATTCTGTTTCAAAAAAAGAAAGCGTTCAAGATTCAAATATTTCCAAAAGAGAGTTGTCATTTCCAAAGAGAGAGAGTTCG
>OVAO01003330.1:0-11396 GCA_900406285.1 Biscutella auriculata | reverse complement strand
CGGCGGCGTTTTCTTGCCGGTGATTAAGTCTCTTTCTCTCTCCGCCGGAAGTAAACCTGGAGATCCATCTTCCAGAAAATTAGGCTCTTTTCTGATTCAAACTCAATTGCAGGTATTCAAAATCTAGATTCATTTTTAGATCATAAACCCTTAAACTCATTCAAAATTGAAGTGTTTCCCTCGTTAATCAGTGAGTATAGCTTTGGTCTTTGTTCATAACATCAACTTTGTTCTCTTCCATGACTTCAGTTGATGGGTTCATATGTTTATTTGTGACNATTTGTGACAGTGTTCAGGAACTTCTGGTGCGCTTCTTCTCACGTCAGCTGCACAAAACTTGTTATGCCTCAAACTAGCGAGAGAAGTTGGTGTGGTACTCTCAAATCCATGGATCTCTTGGTTTCAAGCTGCGAGTGTTCCTGCGTTTGTATCACTTCTTTGTACACCTCTCATTATCTACAAACTTTACCCTCCTGAGCTGAAACACACACCAGAAGCTCCAGCTGCAGCTACAAAGAAGCTTGAACGATTAGGTCCCATCACGAAAAACGAATGGATCATGCTTGGCGCAATGGCTTTCACCGTTTCTCTTTGGGTCTTCGGGTAAGGTTCTTGCAAAACATTAGTATACATACCCATAAAAATACACATACTTAAACTGTCTAAATCTACATAGAACGCACTAATTAGTATCCAAAAACCTACACAAACTCATATATTATGTAGCCAATTCAGTATTAGCCACCATGATTCCTATATCAGTCTTGTTTTAAGATAAAACATGTCATCTAAAGTTTCATCTTCACACCTTGCAGAGAAGCAATAGGAATAGCAAGTGTTGTATCCGCAATGATAGGTCTTTCGACGCTACTGTTGTTAGGAGTCATAAACTGGAATGACTGTCTAAGCGACAAATCAGCTTGGGACTCGCTGACTTGGTTTGCGGTTTTGATTGGAATGGCGGGACAGCTAACAAACCTCGGAGTTGTTGCTTGGATGTCAGATAGTGTAGCGAAACTGCTCCAATCTCTCTCACTGACTTGGCCTGCATCATTTGTTATTCTCCAAGCTACTTACCTCTTCATTCATTACTTATTCGCTAGCCAGACGGCTCACGCAGGAGCTCTTTATACTGCCTTCTTGGCCATGCATATCGCTGCTGGTGTTCCAGGAGTTTTGTCTGCACTTTGCTTGGCTTTCAATAACAACATATCCGGTGCGTTGGCACATTATAGTGGTGGACCAGCTGCTTTATACTATGGAGGTTTATATCTTACTCAGCATTATGCTTACCTACTGAAATAATCGACCATTTACACTGTTTTCTTACAAGTTTTCTTTTGTCTGAATCCGCAGCTGGATATGTTGATCTGAAAGATATGTTTAGAGTTGGATTCGTGATGGCTCTTGTACAAGCAGTCATCTGGGGGGTTGTCGGATCTTTCTGGTGGAAATTCTTGGGTCTCTACTGAAAAAGAGAGAATCTCGCAAGTCCGTCTGTATCATTTTTTTAATCCAAAAATCTAAATAAACCCGAAAATTGGTTTACTCTGTGCCGATTTCATCTTATCAAGTCCGAACCGAACTAAAATCAAGCGCTTCCGAACCGTAGTTTAACGTTACAGCGGTCCAATACATTTCTTCTAAACCGAATTAACGTTATTTCCTGAACCTGCAGCTAAAATATATACAGTGACATGAACCTAAAGTCAATACAGTGACATTAGGTTCTCTATTAGCAGAATAAACCAAAAGTCTGAACAAACCGAATGCCAAGGCCAAGATTCTGCTCGTCTTTCGGGCAATTAAGCTTTGACTCAATTTCCTGAAACCTGCGGCTGGTTTTATAACATGAATCTAGAGTAAATCTTCACACAAGAAAAGTGCAGATAGGATTTGTAATATGAAAGAAAAAGAGAGTTTATGTGTTTAGAGTTTTATAAAAAGCAAACCTTTGCAATGAAGCCCATAACCAAAACTACAAGAAGACTAAGTGGTAAGAAGGTAAATATAGAGTCCTGACAAAATTCCTTATCGTCTTCCAAACCAACAAACTTTTTATTATAGAATCACATTATGGATTATTTTACATTCATACATTTTAGAATCACATATAAAAATAAATTAATAAAAGTTTAAGATATAATTACCATAAAATAAAATTCACACTTGTAAGGATTTATGTGATATTTGTATATAATCATATTAAGTATAAATATGAAATCAAGCTATGTACTCTAACTATGTTGTCTAGTAGCAACTGTTTTAGTATGGTTATTGTATTATCATTCAGATTCGTATCTAATAAAATATGAATTATGAATAATTATTGATAAAAAAATGTGTAAGTATACTGTCAACTAAAAATAGTCAAATCTCGCGTATCATATTTACATCATTATTTAATATATAATCATGTAAATTAGTTTATATAAATAAAATAATTTTGTATATNTTTAATATATAATCATGTAAATTAATTTAGTTTAAATAGTTTATCAAATAACAAGTGAAATAGTTTGTTGATGAGTACATATATTTACAGAAAATCAGGTTTACTGTATTGTTGGTGTATCTATAATTTTTTTTTTAAATCGGATTAAAAATCAGTTTTGAAAAATAAAAGTGATCAAGGAATCAAAAGTAAAACTTGAATCTTGGATGAATGATTCATTGCACCAGACAAAATTTTACCTTTTATACTAAAAATTATCATAACATTTGTACAAAAAATATTTTATAAGTAGATTTAAGATTGTTCAAGTGATACACTTTCTTTTCAAGTAGATCCGCCCAGTAAACCTTCTTATTTGACACAGACTTGAATAGAGACATGTCCGTAGCTGCCAAACTCTTTAATATAAGGTTGCCACTCTCTCTATAAACAAAAGGATTTGATAGTTTTTAGGCTCATATTTAAAGAATTCATTCAAATAGAGAACATTCAAGAAAATTGTTAGTGTCACCACATCAAACATAGTATTAATGGATCAGAATCTCTCAAACAGAAGTCCAATCTAATATGAGAAGCCCCACTTTTATAATGACAAACAAGGAGTTGTTATTGAAGCAGAGGAAAAGTTGTAGTTGTTGCAACAAGAAATACAATAGTATTCAAGAACGTTTTTAGATCTTTACAATTTCAGGAGGAGTAAACAGGTGTTTAATGATCCAAGACAGAGTTTACACATATTATTTTAGATCCTTCCTCTACTAGTATAAAAGTTATAATCAGTGACAATTTTCTCCGCGTGTAAAACTTTTGTTTTCCATGATTCAATAATCAAACGTTTCCAAGTTTCTTAAAGTTCACATGGTATCAGAGCTTTTTTGACCTTAGCAGGTTGGTTCAATGGAGGATCCTTCTTTTCCATTCCTAAACAGTGTTCACGTCTCTAGTTACGTTACTCTCAAACTCAATGACAGTAACTATCTCTTGTGGAAAACTCAGTTTGAGTCTCTTTTATCGAGTCATAAGCTCATTGAGTTTGTTAATGGCTGAACAACTCCTTCTGTAACTGTCACAGTCACAAACTGAGACATAGCAACGGAAGTGGCGAACCCCAGATATGAATCTTGGTTTTGTACGGATCAGTTGGTTCGGTCGTGGTTGTTTGAGACGCTTTCAGAAGAAGTTCTCGGGTATGTTTATGGTTTATCAACGTCCTGTGATATCTGGTATTCTCTTGCAAACAATTTTAATCGAAGCTCGTGTCACGCGAGTTCGAGCTTCGTAGCAGTCTTCACAGTATGGTGAAGAAAGGCAAAACCTTTGTTATTTATTGTCGTGAGTATCGTGCAATATGTGATCAGTTGAGTTCCATTGGGAATCATGTGGATAAATCCATGAAAATATTCACACTCTTGAATGGATTAGACAGAGACTATGACCTCATTGTTACCGTTATTCAAAGCTTCATGGCATGAGCTCCCTCTCCAACCTTCAATGATGTGGTTTCCGTGATTTTTTGCTTTGATAAGTGTCTTTAAGCTCGTGAAGCTTCTGAAACAACCCCAGAAGTCACAGCTCACTTGGCCTTTCAAGCGCATAACTTCAACAGCTCGGGTGATAACAATCTGGATATAATACTCAAAGAGGTTTCTGGTTGCTCCGGGAACTATCGTGGGCGTGGAGGTTTTTCAACAAAAGGCAGGGGCTTCTTTCAACATTCATTCGGCTCTCAAACCAACATTGGGGAACGACCAACGTGTCAAATATGTGGTAGAGTTGGTCATACTATCATCAGTGTTGGAACAAATTCGACAACAATTTTCAGTCTGAAAACGTGGCTCAAGCTCTTTCTACTCTTCGAGTCTCTGATAGAACTGACTGGTACCATGATTCTGGTGCATCTGCACATGTCGCATCGTCCCCAAACAGCTTAAAAGTGTTACTCCTTATGCCGGTAATGAAACAGTGATGGTTGGCAATGGTGAGTACTTACCTATCACTCATGTTGGATCAACTACTCTTGCCACTCCCTCAGGTAGTATCCCTCTCAGTGATGTACTGGTTTGTCCATCAATTTAGAAATCCTTGTTGTTTATGTCTAAGTTATGTGAGGACTTCCCTTGTGGTGTTTAATTTGATGTTAACGAAGTCTATAATATTGATTTACAAACTCAGACAATGGTAACACAAGGGCCTCGACGTGATAGCATATATGTAGTGGAGAAACCTGAAATTGCAGTCTACTTTCTCAACGCGTCAAACAGAAGCAAGTGGCACAGTTTGACACCAGAGACTTGAACATCCGCATTCTCAGGTTCTTCAGTATCTGAAGAATAACACGGACATAATAATCAATAAAGCGTCTGCAACAACCATTTGTGAGTCATGTCAAATGGGTAAAAGTTCAAAGCTATCGTTTGTTGATTCTGACTCTCATTTTGAAAAACCACTTGGTCGTATTCACTGTGACATTTGGGGACCTTCTCCTATTGTATCAGTTTAAGGGCTCAAGTATTACGTTGTTTTTGTGGATCATTATTCTCGTTACTCTTGGTTTTATCCAGTGAAGCTAAAGTCAAATTTCTTTATTGTGTTTCTTGGGTTTCAAAAGCTGGTCGCAAATCAATTCAATTCAAAAATAATATGTTTCAAAGTGATGGAGGTGGAGAATTTGTTAGCAAAGTATTCATAAATCACTTGGGATTACATGGAATTAAACGACAACTCTTAGGTCCTCACATGCCTCAACAAAATGGCTTGGTGGAATGAAAACATCGTCATTTTGTTGAATTAGGTCTCTCCATGCTATTCAACAGTCGTACTCCCCTTCAGTTCTAGGTGGAAGCATTTTTTACGGCATGTTTTCTTAGCAACCAACTTCCGTCTATCTCGTTACAGTCTCAGAGTCCTCATCAGCTTTTGTTCAAGCACAAACCAGATTATAAGTCACTGAGAGTGTTTGGATCAGCATGTTATCCTTGTTTAAGATCTTACTCTCAGCACAAATCCTAGTCTCGCACTCTGCAATGTGTTTTTCTCGGCTACAGTTTGCAGCACAAAGGGTACCGATGTTTGTATCCTCCATCGGGGAAGGTATATATCTCAAGACATGTGGTCTTTGATGAGAATATATTCTCATTTCCAAATCAATTTAAAAGTCTCGTGCCTTAGTATAAGGGATTGATTCTTGAAGCTTGGAATCGACCTTTTCAAACTCCATCATCTTTTGTTCATGAATCGATCAACAATGTCCCAACACCAATGATGGCAAATCCTGTGAATTCTCAGCCTCCTCTTGTACTGCACCACAACAATGATCACCAACTCAATCATCATGATAATAATCAAGAAGATCAAGATGTTATATTGTCGTCTGGTTTTGAAATTTCTGATGAGCAGATTTCTCCTGCGCCGACTCAAGTGTCTGGACTGTAGCAGGTTGCAGAAACTGAGGCGCAGTCTTCTAATGCTAATAATCACTCCATGATCATAGAGGAAAGAAGGGAATTCGAAAACCAAACCCAAGGTATATTATACTCTCCTCTGAGACAATACCTGAAAAACCAAACTCTGTTGAAAGTGCTATAAATCATCCTGGCTGGCATAATGCAATGTGTGAAGAAATTCAGAACATTCATGAGAGCCACACTTGGTCTCTAGTTCATCCAACATCAAAGATGAATATATTTGGCTGTAAATGGATTTTTCGAACGAAACTGAATGCACATCGAACATTATACAAGCTCAGGGCAAGATTAGTAGCTCAAGGTTTTCGTCAAGAAGAGGGTGTTTATTTCACCGAAACCTACAACTCGGTTGTGTGAACTGCAACTATCAGAGTGGTTCTCAGTGTTGCGACTGCTCGTAACTGGTCTGTCATGCAATTGGATATTAAAAATGTGTTCCTCCATAGTGACTTACAAGAAGTGGTGTACATGGGACAACCTCCTAGCTTCATTGATTTAGCTCATCCAAATCACATTTGTTGTCTCAGAAAAGCGCTTTACGGCCTCAAGCAGGCGCCTCGTGCATGGTTCAATAAATTCAGCTTCTTCCTCATTGAATTTGGCTTTGTTTGTAGCAAAGTTGATCCATCCTTGTTCACATACAATCATCATGGCAAAATGTTGGTGTTACTGTTGTATGTAGATGATATATACTCACAGGAAGTGATCCGACTTTGTTCAAAACTCTAATACATAAGCTAAACAGCTCATTCTCCATGAAGGATATGGGCCAATTACACTACTTTTGGGAACTGAGGTTCAACATCATACGGATGGGATATTTCTAAGTCAAGTTAAATATGCAGAGGAAATTTTGTCTCATGCCAGCATGAATCTGTGTAATCCCGTACCCACTCCTTTACCATTAAAACTGGAACAATCAGTTGATGATAAACCATTCTCCGAACCGACGTACTTTTGGAGTATTGCAGGTAAATTGCAATACTTAACTTTGACGTGTCCGAATTTACAATTCTCGGTGAACTATATCTGCCAGAGAATGCATTCCCCCACTCAGATTTTCAATTACTCAAGCATGTGCTTCGTTACTTCCGTGGGACATCAAACTTTAATTTCTACATGCACCATCGAAATCAACTAGATCTCCTTGAATACAGCGATTCAGACTAGGCAGGATGCAAAAGCACAAGATGGTCGACTACTGATTTTTTACACATTGTTGGGTTCACACCTTGTTTCATGGTCTGCAAAAAGACAGCCTACAGTCTCGAGATCAAGCATAAAAGCTGAATATTGTGTGTTAGTAGAAAATGCAGCTAAAATCACATGGATCGCCTCTTTACTCAAGGATCTCCACATAACTCAATCTCAACCAAAAAAGCTCTACTGCGATAATTTGTCAGCCGTATATCTCACAACAAACCTAAATTTACACAGTAGAACAAAGCATATGGATATCGACTATCATTTTGTTCGAGAAAGAGAGGCTCTTGGTTTTATTTAAATTCAACACATTTCTACAGATTTTCAAATTGCAAATATATTTAACAAGTCATTTGGCAAAAGACCGTTCGAGGATCTTCGCTTCAAACGTGGCGTGAGGATATCTCCCACAAGTTTGAGGAGGAGATGTTAGTGTCACCACATCAAGCATAGCATTAATAGATCAGGATCTCTCAAACAGAAGCCCAATCCAGTGCGAGAAGCTCAACTCTAATAACGACAAACAAGCAGATGTTATTGAAGCAAAGAGGAAAGAAAAAATTGTATCCGTTGCAACAAGAAATATGATAGTACTGGAGAATGCTTTTGGATCTTTACAATCCCAAAAGGAGTAGATAGGTGTCTAATGATCTAAGAGAGAGCTATACACATATAATTCTAGATCCTTCCTCTCTTAGTATAAAAATTGTAATCAATGACAATATGTCTCTCCGCCTATAAAAACATATGGTTTTCATGATTATTTGTTTCCAAGTTTCTTTAATTTCATAAAAACCACTTACCATTTTAAATTAGTTAAATTGAAAATAACTCTAGTCGAATAAATCACTGTTTTTTCCTACAATATAAAATATTGTGAAAACTGAAAACATGAACTTTTACAATTATAACTTCTTTTATATGATGCAAAATAAATTGTTAATTGCAATTCTAAGTTATTCTCAAAGTTTTTTTTTCTTTATTTGGGATGTAACAAAATTGTATTTTTCATATGAATTTGGAAAATAAAATATTTACACTCAGAGAGTGCATGCTTTCATATCCCCATTAATTAATACACCCCTAATCTTGTTTTATAATTTATCAAAGAGTATTTTATTTAACATTATCCTCACTAGCTTGTGTTCTTTAATGACTGGTTTTAGCCGAAAGTCCGGATCCACTACAACTTACTCAAGTTTTTGGTATTAGATACTATTAATACAAAATTTACATTTAGTATTTATGTGTGATAAATTAGATTAATGAACTATTGGTACAAACCACAAAGAAATGAAATATACATATATACATATATACACACACGCGAACATATCAAATACAGTGAATGGGATATAATCTAGGGAGGCAATTTTAGTACTTTAATGTGTCAAAGTTTCTTTTGGCATAAAGTAAGGAAGCAATGAAGAACTTCACCAAACCCACTGATCAATTTCAGGAAATACATAATAACTAAAAGTTAAATTTAAAGGAACACATGAATAATTCGATTCCCATATTGAGAAGTTTTCCTCCATCCTCTAAAATTATTTTTATGGTCCAAAATAATAAAATGTAGTGATTACCTTACTTCATAATTGCAAATAATATCTTGATATGCTTATAAAATTCACAACTTATCCCCTATACATTAAAACATAAATACCTTTTAAAAATAACTTTATATCAACGTATGATTTATAAAAATATCTGTTGATGTGTCATCACCAGAATATCTCTAAGAAAATATTAAAAATAAGATTTTGTTTACTAGGATAATTACAATATATGTCACTCATATATTTACTAACAAATTTATTTAAGAAATAAAGATTTGATATCTAACAATATCATACTAATTATTTAAAATAGTTATTTCACACAATAATATTTATAATTTTGTTTTTATTATTTATTTAAAAACCAAAATATCTATGAAAATATATTTAAAATAATATTTTGTTTACTAGGATAAATACATGAATTGATAAGATTTTTATAATTATTATCGATAGATAGTTATTTAAATATTTAATATGGATAAACAAATAATTTAAATAATAAAAATTGAAATATTAATCTAGGATATATTATTTTTTTGGTGTAGGTTTGAAAATATTTTTTGGGAATTTAATATTATGAATATAGTTTTAAATCATCATATGATTACAATTAAATCCCCTATATATTAATTCAGAAACATTTTTAAAAAATAATCTTACCCTTACGTATTATTTACATATATGCCAAGATGACGTATCATCTCGAGAATATCTCTTAGAAAATATTTGAAATAGGGTTTTGTTTATTAGGATAATTACAATATATGTCACTCATATATTTACTAACCAATTAAATAAAATAATAAAGATTTGATATCAAATTATATCAAAATAATTATTTTAAACAATGATTTACTCATAAACTAATATTTAAATTGATTTTAAATTTTTATTATTTATTTTTAAAAACATTATCAACCAATAAAATTAAATAATAAATATTTAATTGTATATATACAATCAAAAGAAATGACTAAAATTTAACAATTTAACAACTAATATATTTTAAATATATACAAATATAAATCTTTATCCCACGTATGACATGAATAAAAAATCTAGTAACGATAATATCTCCTATATATTAATTCAGAAACATTTTTAAAGAATAACCTTACTCTTACGTACTATTTATATGTATGCCATGATAATGTGTCATCTCCAGAATATTTTTAGAAAATATTTGAAATAAAGTTTTGTTTACTAGAATAATTACAATATATGCCACTCATATATTGAATAACCAATTAAATTAAATAATAAATATTTGATATCTAATTATATCATATTAATTATTTTTAAACAATCATTCACTCATAAACAAATATTTAAATTGACTTTCGTTTTTTATTTATCTATTTAAAAAACATTTACCAACCAATAAAATTAAATAGTAAAAATTTAATATCTTTTTATTATTTATCTTAAAAACATTACCAAGCAATAAATTGAATATTAAAGATTTTATATCTTTTTATTATTTATTTTAAGAAAACATTTACTAACCAATAACATTATATATCATTTTAATTAGTTTTAAACATGTGTTATACCTCTTTTCATTTATATTTGTTTGTATTTTTTAAGAAAACATGAACATAAACATAAACAATTTATTCATTCACATAAAATTAATAGATATTTGTATATACGTTAAGATTCAAATTTTAAATAACATATGTAAATTATTTAATTTGTGGAATAAACTAATATTATGTTAAAATCTTATATAGAATATATATATGAATAATCGTTTAAACCATATTTAAAATTAATCAAAATAATAACATATCATAATATTATAAAAGAATTATATTTAATTAAGTATTTATATGAATAAAATAATTATAAATTATATCTAATTAAAAAATAATTAAAAATTTGATTATTTATCCACTAAAATATTATAAATATTTAAAAATATAAATATTTTACTTCACGAAAAAATCAACTTGGTCTCTACGGACCCAACATCACCAAGTGCTGCCTGCTCTATACTACTAACTTCCTTTTATCATCGAATTAAAAACAGCAAATAACCTTTACTACTATAATTATTAACTTCTACCCACTCAAAATATAAAAGTCAGATTGCTTTAAATAAAATAAGTAGAAATATTAAACATCGATCATTATGTTACGAGTGCATTAACTTCGATAAAGTAGTATGGCAAAAAAAGAAAACTTCGATAAAGTAGAAACAAATTTATTTTATTATATTTTATATATGCATATATTTTCACATTCCCGAAAAACATAATTTACACGTCAGAACAAAACGACAAAAGCAAAGAGCTCTATCCACAATACAAACCCGAAAGCTTTTATCTACACGCGCGCGTGCATATACTTTTAACTACAGATGCCATCTTTGTCTCGTCATAGCTCTCGAAACTTTTGCCACGTGTCTGACTTGAGTTCACTGGATCAGACCAGAGTCTTGCAAGTTGATGTCTGTGGATCCCACATCGCCGGCAATAGATATTTCCGACCGGCGAGTCCACGGGCGTTATAACTAGACCCTGTTGTTTTATCGACGAGGACTTGACCCGCGTAACCTGGGTAAGAACCCGACCCGAATATGCCAGTACAAGCGGATACAGCTTCGAGAGGCGCTGTTGGTGGGCCCTGGTAATATCCGTTATTAAACGGATTCGTAACGGTGTTAGCGAGAAGTGTGGCGAGGTTTATAATCATTCCGTCAACTCCAAC
>OVAO01003329.1:0-11397 GCA_900406285.1 Biscutella auriculata | reverse complement strand
CGCTGCCAAATACGTCGCGCGGAGGGCTTGCTTCATAGTCGTGAAGCGGCTCGTCGTAATCCCTATGGACCGGAGAACTAGGACCAGCTGCTGAAGGGGGAGGGTCTGTGTCCTGACCGCCTGTCCGAGGAGTAGGCTGCACAAGATCGTCCGCATGGACCAATAAAGATACACACTCGGGTAGCTCAGTCAGGCCCGTGAGTCGGCGCTCGGGTAGCGGAGCGTACCTCTCGACATGGCTGTCATCCAAGAACTGGTACAATGATCCGCCCAAGAAAATAACACAGTCCAGATAACAGCTCCTACGGAGATGGGTGAAATCCTAGAATCTCGGACCAAGGCTCTTAGCGTCAAAGGTCGCTCCCGCATATCTGAGAATAGGAGTGATCCAACCTCTAATAGTGAGCTGAGGTTCCTTGTCCTTGCTGAAGAAGAGATGATCCTGTGACTCCAACACCTCAAGGCAAAAGACACAGACAATACTCGGCCTCAGCTCCTCAATCTCGGGAATAGGGAGTAGTCCACTGCTCTGCTCGGATTAGAGGTCCGAGAGCCAATCTCAGGAGACTCATCTCGGTACTGTAGATCTCTCCCGTCTCCTTTCTAGTCACGATAGTGTTGGCTAGGATCTTCTGCACGTATCTAACTGCAGGATGCCGAATAGTACAAGCCTTGGTCTTGCACACCTTGAAGTCCCGGTTGATCGAGCACACTCTGCTGCATATCAACATATTCACCCGGTGAGACTCCTCAAAATCAGAGGCTCCCTCCAGAGAGAACCCATAGATCCTCGAGATCTCAGCAACAGTCACCACGTGGACCCTCTTGTCCAAACTCAGAAACCTCATAAAACCGCCCCCTTGACCACGCTCGGGATCCGTGGTGTATACCTCGATGCTAGCAAGGAACATACAAGTCGCCTCTCGGTAGGCCTCGTGTTGCATGCTCATCACACTCCCGAGGCCCATATATCCCATGATAAGAGCTACATCCTCCAAAATCCCTAGAGCGGTCAGAGTCGGGGGATCCGGGAAGTAAGTCCTGAGGAACTTGTACTCTTGACCTTAAGCTTCTTCAACTTAAGCTTCGTCTTCTTGACCTTCTCAAGACGCAAGGTGTTGATCAGGGAATTGTTCGACTTTTTCGAGTTCTCGGCAATGATCTTGCGCTGAGCCGCATCTCGCCGGGACCAAACGTGAGTGGCGCCTTCCATAATAGGGTCCGCATTGCTCGGGCCCTCAACGGTCTCCTTTCTTTTCCTCGGCGGAGAAGAAGGAGAAGCAACTCCTTTTTCCTTGGTGTTTCTAGATGATCCTCTCTCACGACCCATAATACTCCTACATAAGAAATTGGGCGTTAGTTAAACGATTCAAAACATGAGGAGAAAATCACGAAGCAATAATCAACTAAGGATGTGAATTCCATTCATTATCATTCAAGATTATGCTAGGTAATCAAAGAATAATACAGATAGACACCGAGAGACACCCCCAAACTTCGAACAAGAAATCCGAACTTAGCAATTACAAGCAAAAAAACATAATCGAAAATCCATAAACTCAATTTCAACGAGGAAACGACATGCATTTGGTTTTCAACCAATTCTAGCGCAATATCTAGTTTCAATTCAATCAATTCTAACTCAAAACTCAAACTTTTGCAAGAAATTTCCCAAAACCATGAAAACTCAAGAATGAAATTCTCCAAAAGTTCAAATTTCATAGAACTTGATAATGTGGGCAAATTTGAGCAAGCAATCAATCAAAAATCATTCAATCAACATCCAAATATGCAATTGCATCATCTAACCACCTAATTTCGAGTTATAACTAGCGATTTTCACTAAGTAGAGAAAAACTCAAAACTTGTCGTTACAGTGTTACCTTGGATGGAAATGAGTTTTTAAAGTGGAAATGAGTTTAGAAATGAATTCTTTTGAGTTTGAGAGTTGAAATCGGTTAAAACGGATTGAAATTGAGAAATCTCTAAGAAAAATGGAGGGTTTCGGCCAGAGAGATAGGAAAAAATGAGTTTTAGAGAGAGAAAATCGTGAAAAATCTCTTTGAAAACCTAATTTTTCTTACCCCGTTCCGGACTGGGTAACGGCTCCAGTCCGGGACTGTTTGCCCGGGACGATTTCTTGAAGCTGAGTCCCGGTTTAAGCATGCCCGAGACGGGTGTCCGGGACTGACGTTTGGAAGATGGGCAGCGAGCATCGTCCCAGGTTAGATGTGCCCGGGACCCTCATCCGGGACTCTCTCCAGGAATTTTGAAATTCCTGAGATATCATCCCGGGTTGCTAGGCCGGGACTCAACCTCCTCTTGGCCGGGACTGATGCTCGTGGTCCGAATTCCATTTCTTTTTTCTTGTGATTCCGATTCCTTCGATTTGACACCATCTCCAAGATGGTGGATTCAGTCACAAGCGGACCGGATCATCGGGTACCTGCGAAGGAAGGGATTGCAATCCAACAAACTAGGAAAACAATTACTTGAAACAAAGATAGAAAATTAGATAAGTTCCTAAAATAAAACTAAAAGTATACACAAAAGGTTTCCTTGGGGATTCCGCCCAAGTGAGCTTGTTTTAAGTCGTTAGCTTGACTTTGGTTTTCCCAAGTGGGCTTGTTTTAAACCATTGTGATCCTTGATCATGTTTCACTCTTGCTTAATTGAATGTAGGAAAGCATCATATATAGGCTAGTTAGGTGGATAGACTTGGCACAATAATAATAGTGGATGGTAATGTTCCTTGAATGATGAGACGAGTAGTTATGCTAAGTTGAAAACGCTCTCATCGACGACTTTAGGTTGTTTGGTTCTTGTTTTTCAAACCTCGACCCTTAATTTACCATTTGTTTTGCTTGAGGGCAAGCAATGACTAAGTTTGGGGGAGTTGATCGGTGTGAATTTTAACGATTTTAACCCTCGACTTTTACTTGTTTTTTGTTAGTTTAGGATGCATTTTAGAGTCTCTAGGTTGTATTTGCATGTTTTTCAGCATTTCAGGTCAAGAGGGAGCAAAAGGAGTGAGCTTGGTGAAAAAAACGCAAAAACAGTCAAAACCGAGCACAAACAGTTCCTAACCAGACACGATCACGAAGCAAGGCTGGGCTTAAGTCAAAGCTAGAGACGTATAGTTTCCATAGACTATTTCTGCAAGCCATTTGAAGTTCTAGTTTGGGAGTTATCAAATTTCTTGCAAACGTTTTCAAAGGAGCTAATCGTATAGCGTTAAAGACTGAACTGTGTTGGCCTCTTCCCGACCAAAACATGATGCAAGCCTGTTAGGGAAGTGTAGATCTTTGAATTATCTTTCCAGAGCCATCAAGAACGTAGAAATCCAAGCAGTAGAGCCCAAGTTACCGGGCTTGGCCTCCAACATGTCATCAAAACATCTAAGCTCAACCTATCCAAGCTTTGGCCCATCAAATGAAGTTGGATCAGTTCGAAGTGTTCGTGGCCCACCTAGAGGACTTTCTCAGCAAGCTAAATTGAAGATTGTAGAAGAAAAATCGTGCAAACTTGGTCTCCAAGATTGAAGATATTTCTGCCATAAAAGAAGACTGAAGATATTCTTGCCATAATAGAAAAAGAAAGTTTCTTCACATTTAATGATCATTCCATTTGTGTTGAAAGCAACCCTAGCTCGCCTCCAGCCTCATATCTCTATATATACTTCATATTTTCGTCATTTGTAGACACAATTCATTTTACTTTTCAGTTCTAGTTCGTTTAGACTTATTATTCTAGGGTTCTGGTAGTTCGGATAAAGAGGTTTGCCTCTTGTCGCTTGTAGACCCTAGCTAAGTTTCTCATTTTCTTATATCTAGGTTTTCTCTCTTCTCAAGAACTCTATGTAGCTCTTGGATTATCTTTTATTGCATATGTTTTCTTTTTCTTTGATTCCTCTCTTTTATTGTTTATTGCTTTTGATTTTTATTCTCTTCTCTTATTTCTCTTCTCTTATTTCTTCTCACAAATCATGCCTAGAAACTATCAAAGTGTTCTAGGCATGAGTTGTGAGTAGTTTCCATAAACTTATGGATTAGAGGTTAGATCGGTAGATTTTGATTGCTAGAATAGTTTAAATCTATAGTAGAAATGATATTTTCAACTTGTTCATGTGCTTAATGCTAGATTAGGAGTAGCTAACCAAATCTAGATCTATAGGAAATTTATCACCCGAGAGGTTCTTGATAGAATTCCCGAATTAAGTGAATAGGTTGTTAGTCGATTCTTTCCAAGAGATTGTTTAAGTTATCGATTAATTGTTGCATGGAATTTTGTTGAATGCTTTCTAATACTACTTCATTGCCAAGAGATTTGTGTAATAGTAGGATTAGAAAAGGGTCTAGTTGTACGAGAGCGAGCTAATCTAGTTTAGAGATTCCTAGACATAGAATAAACCAAAGGTAGTTAGTAAACCATTCTAGCATGAAAACTCCTATCGATTGTCAATTCCCTTATCCATAAGTTTACTTTTATTTCTGATTTTTCATTTTCTAATTAGTTTATTGCTTTATTTAATTTGCTTAATTAGGTTTGTTAGTGACAAACAAATTCCTATTCGACTTAGACTAAACAAAGTCTCTATAGTCCTAGTACGTGAATCACTCCCAGATTGATTCGACATTTTAAACCCTTCTACAATACATTGATTAATAAGAGGAAAAATCCTTCTTATCAATGACAGATGGTGAAGCTTTTGTCGTACCTGCCTCATAGTTTCCTTTACCCAAGGTACCGTTGATCAAGTTGCTATCCCCATCTCTATCCTGGAACTAAGCCCTTCCATGCAGTGGAAAGTTGTAGACTTCAGAGATCATCTTAAATGAAGCTCGGTACATGTTCATGTGTTGATCAAGGAACCTGATACAACCTCCTCCTAACTCTTCCGAACCTCCAATGTAAACCTCTAAACTAGCCAGAAACCAACATGTCGATATGTAGTAAGAGTTGTGTCCCTGACCCAGCATACTACTGAGTCCCACCCTCTCCATAAGCATGGTGACATCCCCAAAAATGCCCAAGCTCATCAAGGCCTCAACATCGGGAAAGAGTGTTCCCGTGAAGGGAATTGCCAAGAAGTTAGATGCCATATCTTCTACCGAACGCTTATCCGCTCTTTTCTTAGCCTTCTTCAATGCCTTTGTTCTTGCTACTTTACTACGCTTTGTCTTAGGAACATCAAATTTGTCGTTAATAACTTCCCAAGTCGCACTATCTCCAATACTCCTTATTCTTATCATACCCTCGCGATCGGGGGTTGTAGGTCGGTTAGAGTTGCTTGGGCAATCTTGTTTCCTTCTTGAGGTCGCTTCATCAGTTGTGGCAACAACCTTTCGCTTGTCTTTCTTTCTTGTTTCAACCATTTTGTCCTACAACATACACAAGAATTTCGGTTTCAAATAAGGTTGAAAACCATCAATCCAACACACACATTCGATCAATGCCGTTTTAGAATTCTATCAACCAAGAGTAAGAACATGTAATCAAGGGTTATCATATTTCTAATCGATTCAAAATCATATCAATTTCTACCAATTTTCATCAAAAATCGATTATATGGTTTAAGTGTCTTAGGAAAAACATGGAACTCAATCCTACTCCATTCCAATTCATTTAAACTCAATCATACCATGATCAATTTCGTTGTTCAATCTGAATCATAAATCAATTATACCCAATTTTCGTCATCCTATTCGAATTCCACTAGAAATCCCTAAAATTCATAAATCTTTCAATCAATTGCCCAAATTAAGCACATGCATCCATAGAGAACCATTAACAATCATCAAACAAGGTATATATAAGCTTAAACAACTCAATCATCCATCAATCGAGCTTGACTCAAGAGTTCTTCATCAAGTGAACAGTAGAACAAAAATTGGGAGATTTAGTGGTCATACCTTGATTTTGATGGGAGATTATTGTTGTTTGGGGTTAGGAATAAGAAAATAACAAGTTTAGCACTTCGAATTACCGAAACGATGAAGAATTTAGGATTTGGGTATGTTTTCTCTCTAAAAATTGCGAATGGAGGAGAAGAGTGAAGAAAAATTTGGGAAAAACTCTTAAAAACCCGAAATAACTTACCTTGGGGGACCGCGCCGGTCTGCTCTGACCGGTGGGAGTGACCGCCGGTATTGACCGTTGTTGGTCCTCCTGGTACTTAGAATTCCCCGATTGCATTAATTTCGAGCCCCGCTTGATCCTTGCTTCAGACTGACTTCAACACCATTGAATATGATCACATACTGACCGAAAATACCTAGGCAAGCTTAATAGTTGCGGGCTTCACAACGGGGCTAAAGGTTTCATGATAATCGAGACATGGGCGTTGAGTGTAGCCCTTCACAACGAGACGGGCNAAAGAACCAATCTTGGCTGAAGAAGAACCATCTCTCCAAGCACCCACTGGTCCCATCACTAGAGCACAAGCAAAGAGGCTTGCTGGAGCTATCATGCATGCATAGGAGGACTTGGAGATGACTTGATACGTCTTGAAGGAAAGGGAGTCGGATGCACACATCTTTACCCTTTCATCTTCAAGGAACTAAACCTATAGAGATGGTTCGGGGTACTCTTTTACCTTCGGTGGGTTTTGTCCCAATGGGTTTTCCCACCAAGGTTTTTAATGAGGCCCATTGCACATGAACCATCCCTCAAGGTCCCAAGAAAAAGCGATTCATCCTTATGCAATATAGTTGTTACTCTCTCTTTAGAACCTTGTCGTTTTATCCTTTGCTATTTGCGTTTTTGCCCCTCATGTTTAGGGCTTCCTCTCTTCCTTATTATTTAAACCTTTTGTTTGAGAAACTTTCTCCTTAGCTAGCATTTTGAAATCAAAACCGAGAAGTTCTCTCATGTTAGCTCACGCATAAGTGTGTAATATCTTGTGCGATCTAAGTGTGTCATATCTTAGATCATTAGGTGTATCCAAGGGTTCTTCATCCCCTTGGTGGTCCTCTAATCGTTTCCTTTCATTTTCCCTCATTTCCATCGTTCCATCGCTACCCGTCGCCCAGTCCTTATCATCGTCGTCATCCTCCGCCTTCCGCCACCAACCACCACTTCTGTCTCGGTCGAACCTCCACATTTACCATATAACTCCACCCTACAAAGATTCAATCTCATCGGAGTTCGTTTTTGCGGAGAAGTTTCTCAAGAAACCCTTGTACGGCCCGGCGAGGCCAAACCGTACGTACCCGGCGAGGCCAAACCGTACGTACCCGGCGACCCTCTTCGGCAACCAGTGACCAGATCTTGTCCTTTTCGTGTTCTGTTTTGACTGAACTTCGACATTTCCCTCCAAAGAGAACCCCAAAAAAAGGCGGCAACTTTGGAGCTCAACTGGTCGACCAACTCTTTTCAAGTTCCCTCCGTACAGCCGGCGTTCCGTACCGGTCATATCCGACAACACCAACTTCAAAACCCTCGACCATCTTTCTCCATTTCCCATATCTCTTTCGACTGATCTTCTTTTCCTATATGTTTTGTCGACGAATAACCAAACTCGCATCATTTGATCACAGGTTTAAGAGCTTTGGACGTTGAGGTCGTCTCTCACTAGCCGACCGTCGACGAATCCTTCTCCAAGGGCGGTTTTACGTGACCCAGCGTGTATCACGGGCTTTGTACCTGTCAATAGAACTTGGTGGGGCGGACACTGTCGGTGATGCACACTTTGCTGGTCCGGTACCGGGGAGGCAGCGACTAGTGGGGATGGCGACATGATCTCGACAGCCGGTATAGGTGTGTTGGGAGAGACAGCTGCGACCGGTATAGGTTAGGCCTGCAGATCAGCAACTCCCGCCAGCGGTACAGCAACAACACGCGAGGCATCGGCTGGACTTGTACATGACGTCGATGGCGTGGGAAGCAAGGCATGTGCTCGATACATTAGAACTGGTTGGACGGGCGGTAAGGGCGCTGGCGAGGTACCTGCATCATCATAAGGCTCAATAGAAGAGGAGTTAGCACATGGAAAAATTGATTCGTGAAAGACAACATGACGAGAAGTATAGATGCGAGAGGTTGTCCTGTCAAGACAAAAATAGGCACTTTGGGTTAATGAATATCCAAGAAAGACATACGGAGTGGACCTATCATCTAGCTTATGTGAGGTATACGGTCGTAACCAAGGAAAACAAAGACTTCCAAAGATTCGTAAATTTAGCATATTAGGTGCATAACCAAATAAATTTTAAAACGGAGTCTGGACACAGGCATTCGATTAATTAAAAATACCGCAGTAGCAAATACGTAGGTCCAATAAGACTTGGGAAGTGAGGCATGAGACATGAGTGTGAGGCTCGTCTCAACAATATGGAGGTGACGTCGTTCAGCTAGACCATTGTGCTCCAGTGTATGAGGAGGATAGGTAATGTGAGAGACTACTTGCGAAGAAAGAAAATTGCGGAGACCAATATATTCATCCCCATTGTCAGTGTAGAGGGTTCTAAGTTTATGCTGAAATCGATTTTCAACCAAACTTTTGAACTTCTGAAACATCTCATGAACCTGCGATTTTTGCTTAAGGGGATAAAGCCAAGTATACTAGTGAAATAATCCACGAAAATCACATAATACTTAAAGCTATCAACATATAATATAAGTGAAGTCCACACATCAGAGAAGACAACTTCTAGATGATGAGTAGTAGCTAAATTCGAGACTGAAAAGGGTAACTTGTGCATTTTATTAATCGAACAAGACATGCAAGGTTGAGCTAACAGAACATTCGATGATAAAGGTAAATCAAATGCAGAAACAGTTTTACGAAGAATTTGTAAAGCAGGATGTCCTAAGCGTGCATGCCAATCCGAAAGGGAAGATTTAACTACGGAAGCAAAAGCAAGAGAAGGGCGAGCAAAAGATGAAAGTTTGGGCCATTCATAGGTTCCATTTTTATGAATGCCTTCCATACGAAGAGTTCCCGTGTGTAAATGTCTCACCTAGAAAAACGTAGGTGTAAAAGTAACCGATAACCCATTAGTCTTACACAACTGAAACACATATATTAGATTCTTATCGAGAGATGGAACAAATACAACTTTGTTATAAAAAAAAGGTAAAGTATAAGATGGAGTAGAGAAAGAACTTGTGTGTTATTGGCAAGGCGAAGCCATCACCAAGTAACACATATTCGCCACCATTGTAAGGAGAGTGAAGCGAGAGATTGGACAGATCGGAGGTCATGTGATGAGAAGCTCCGGAATCGACCAACCATGTCGACGAATCAGATAGCATTGTCGGCCTCGCACGCGGCTGCCACAACTGCACGTTGATATGTTGTGAATTTGTCCGGTTTTTAGTCTCGTTTTCATTCGTTTTATCTCGGTTTTAGGTCGCATTTGGAGTCTTTTTAGGTCATATTGTACTGCATTTGCATTCATTAGGTGTGGAGCAACCAAAGGAAGAAACTCGGATCAAACGAAGAGGAAATTGCAAAATCGAAGAAAACCGCACCGGATCAGACGAAGTGTCCCGGCCAAGGTCCCAGGTAGCTAACCCGCGACGTCTCCCAGTCAAAGCGTCCCGGACAAGAGTCCCGGGGTAGATACTCTGCCTAGCCCGGGACGACCCCTCCATGGTGATACGGAACGAACCATCCCGGGATCGGTCCCGGGCAAATCAACCCGGGACACATGCCGTTGCTCGTCCTTGAAGATCTATCCCGGAGTAAGCGTCCCGGACTGGAGGCTCATACCCAGTCCGGGACGGGTCGTCCCCGAAGCCCTTTTTAGAAGAGTCCCGGGTTGAAGAACAAAGAGTCCCGGGTTGAAGAACAAAGAGTCTCGGGTCCTCAACCCGGGACGATGCCTCGAGGTGGTCCCTTCTATAAATAGAAGGAACCCTAGCTCAAGAAATCTAACTTTGTTTTTACTTTCTATTTTTAGATCTCTTGTACTTTTCTTGTCTTTTAACTTCTAGTGGCTTGGATTACTCTTGTTTTAGTTGTTTAATACATCTTTATGCTTATGATTATGGATTCCTTTGCTTTATCTTTTGTTAATCTCATGATTAGTGAGTAGTTAACTTAGCTAAGTGGATGGAATTGGTAGATTAGGGTTGTTTAAGGCTTGTGTTTGCTAATTAGAACTTAAAATGAACTTATCCTCACTTAATTAATGTGTTTAAAGCTAGAATGGAAGTAGCTAATCAATTCTAGATCTTAGGCATTTCTCGCCCGGAAGGTGTTCGATGAAATGCCCGAATGAGTTAATTTTGTGCTATTCGAAGCCTAGCCAAGGGATTGTGCTAGGATTTTATAGTGGTTGTATGTGCTAGAGTTTATTGCTTGCCATTTCATTCGTTTAGGCACGAGAATGTTACTCGAATGTTTTGGTAAAGAGTATTTACCAAGGGATTGGACTTATCTATATCGGATAGTCCCTAGATCAAGGATAACATTTAGAATGTTGATTAACGAATAGCAAACCCGAGGATTAAGCCGCCCGAGTCGATAACCAATTTCCATCCGCTTAGTCCTTTATTATAATCTTCTTAAAACGTCATTTTCAACTTGCTTGCTTGATCATTAGTTTACTTATTGCAATAGGTGCGTTTAGTGACAAAACCAATCCTATCTTGATTCACCTAGACTTAGTATATCTCTTTATAGAAGTTGTTCTTGAATAATTGNTATCTCTTTATAGAAGTTGTGCTTGAACAATTGTCCCAAGTTTGGTTCGATACATCCTGGATACTTGTATCCAAACCCTATACTACATTTGATTATAATAGTGGTATTAGTCTCCTCCTTAACTCCATAGGGAGTGAGCTAAAATCCTATTATCAAATTGGCGCCGTTGCCATATTGTTCAACATCTCTTCTTTGATATTGCTAGGGACTAGGTCCTTTCTCTTCCTTACTAATCTCTCTACTTTCTCTCTTTTGTGTGTGTAGGTGCATGATCACCCGCTCAAAGCATCATTCAACGTCCAACGCTTCAACTTCAAGCGCTCCACTTCCAAGACCAACTATAGCTCGTAAGCGCCCCTCGCGTCCTCGAACTTCAAGGCCTACCATGGCTAACCCTCCACCTCTACCACGATCTATCGGGGCCATCAATGACCCCAGCAATAACTCCATCCCTTCCGGAATCCGCCCACCCTCGATTCAAAACAACAACTTCGAGATTAAGACTTCTATGCTTAATCTCGTCGAGCGAGATCAATTCGAAGGCCGCTCTACCGACAACCCAATACAACACCTACGGCGCTTTGATAGCATTTGTGGGACGGTGGTGATAAACGGTGTCACGAAGGACGCTTATAAGTTACGCTTTTTCCCGTTCTCTCTTGGCGGGAAGGCTCATGATTGGGTACAAAGCTTGGCACCCGGCTCCATCACTTCTTGGTCCGAATGCAAGAAGGCCTTCCTCACCC
>OVAO01003328.1:0-10675 GCA_900406285.1 Biscutella auriculata | reverse complement strand
ATATATCTATCTTTCTTATTTATTAAATAATTATATCTCAATATAAACTCATGAAAACTTAAAAATATATCGTTGAGTATTTATGCGAACAAATCGAACTAAACAGTAATAATAATGTAAAAGAATGGTGATATTTCTCTCTTAATCCTATCTCTTTAAAACTCCTCTCGACTATTCATTATGGGAAAAGCTAGAGTCTATCATTATTCATTCCCATTAATGCATACAAATGTTTGCAAAACCAACAATTTTCGAAGAATTCACGAGTCATCACTTACAAGGATGTCTTCTCTCGTACCATTACAATACTCAAAGTTAGAACCATATTGGAATCTATAAAGTTAAAAAGAAATGAAAATTAGAAATACAGAATACTGATATATTCAAGAGAAATTTATTCAATAACAACCGAGAAAGATTAGAAAACTTTTGGTATGAAATTTAAAAATCACCAGTTAAATCTGAAGCCTCATCACAGACAACGAAAGAAAACAATGGTCCACCGTCCTTTTTCTTCGTAGTAAGAAAAATTAATCGAAACAGCGAAAACTACGAAGAATTAAAAGAAATATGAGATTTTAGGTTAACACTTTTGATATGAATGAGAAATTAGGGATTTTAGTTTGAATTGGAGATTTTATGTTCAAACGATCGATATTAATTAAGTAATTTTATGTTTTTAAAACGACTTAGTATTACTAAACATATTTTTAAACTAAAATTTATCACTGTTATTAAATCTATTAATTAACTTAACGTCATACCTAATTCAACTGAGTTAACAAAAATTTGATATTGAAAATAAAAATCAACAAAATTTAAGATCTAAAATAAAAATCAACAAAAATATAGGATTTGAATGATTTATGACATAGTTCAAATTTTAAATGGAAATTGGAAATATAACCGTTTTCTTTTGGACATTTTTCCCAAATGAAATTGGAAATTTAACAATAGTGACGTGGCAGTGGTAACAGAAACCCCTTAAAAGCCAAACCCCCGCCGATCAGTTGCCCTAAAACCATCGCTTTACTCTCCCTCTGTCTCTCTCTCTCTCTCTGCTTTTAGTTACACAAACATGAGAAGCTCCTCCAACGGCGGCGCAATGGGCGGACGTGCTACTGGACCAGGCGGTTTAGGTGGGGGAGGACTCTCAGCTCCAGTTGACAAAGAAGTTGATTACGCCCAGTACTTCTGCACTTACTCTTTCCTTTACCACCAGAAAGATATGCTTTCCGATCGTGTTCGTATGGATGCTTACTACAATGCCGTCTTTGACAACAAACATCACTTTTCTGGAAAGGTACTAACTTTACAGCTTTTCTAGTCAATATAATTTTGGATCTATCTTTCAAAGCTTCTTAATTGCTTC
Organism: Biscutella auriculata; assembly: GCA_900406285.1. Classification (NCBI taxonomy): domain Eukaryota; kingdom Viridiplantae; phylum Streptophyta; class Magnoliopsida; order Brassicales; family Brassicaceae; genus Biscutella; species Biscutella auriculata. The sequence continues at coordinate 9,303 of OVAO01003328.1, read as the reverse complement.
AACCACTTTTTATTGCATAATGTCTTGTTTACATGAAGTTTATTTAGTTTTCTTGTGGGTATTAATATTTTTGACAAATGATGATTTTGGTTTTATGAATTCTATTGCTAACATTTGTTTGCTGCGTATCGTCTTGTTTACTTGAAGTTAACTTCATGGATCTCTCCCATTCTTGTCGTATTAATTGTGCTGTGTATTGCCTTTTGTACATGTATATATTTAGTTGTCTTCTTGTATCTTCACTGTCTTAGTTGTGGTATTATTGGTTTGTGATAAAATGGGTAGTTTTTGTTTGTTGATTATAGTATTGCTTACATGAATTTATATACTTTGGTCTCTGTCTTTCTTGTTTTCTGGTAATTTTTTGAAGACTGTTTTGGATGTGGGAACTGGTAGTGGTATTCTTGCAATTTGGTCAGCTCAAGCTGGTGCGAGGAAAGTTTATGCTGTTGAAGCAACTAAAATGGCTGATCATGCTCGTGCCCTTGTTAAAGCCAATAATCTTGACCATATTGTTGAAGTGATAGAAGGATCTGTGGAGGATATTTCACTGCCAGAGAAAGGTATTGTTCTGTTTTCTTCTCTTTTTTCTCTTTCACTGCAAAAAGAAGATTAATATGTCATGATTACTTGCAAATAAAAGGAATGAGATAATAATGTCCAAAAGAAAGTAAGGAGATAATAATGTCCTTCGCTAAATGAGCCTTCTAGTTTGCAAGTAGTAGGAATAATATTGTAAGAGTTTTTGGGTATTTAAACCTACTTATTTAGGTAACTTGGTATTGCTAGATTTAAACATAGCAACAATTTGGTTGAATGCTTGGACATGTTTTCTTCTGATAATTTGTTTTGACCTTTACGATATTACTCTACTCTACATTATGCAAATATTTACATATCAATTTAATGGGCAGTTGATGTAATAATCTCGGAGTGGATGGGATATTTCCTTCTGCGTGAGTCCATGTTTGACTCTGTGATATGGGCTCGTGACCGATGGTTAAAGCCAACTGGTGTAATGTAAGTTGTTTCTGTTATTTATTTCACGTCTTTATTGAGTATTAACACCTGATGGTTGCTTATGAGCTTGTGGATCTTGAGAACTTGATGTTGTGTAACTATACCATTTAAATATCATGGTGGGAAGTTTTTGCTCTATTGCCAGTTATAGAACTTTTTTAAAATGGTATCAACTCTCTTGCTTAAGTTGCTAGCATTAATAGTATAAAGGGGTAAAGATTTGATCTTGTGTTGGGTTTATGTGTATCTAAGCATAACTAATAAGGTTTGAATCAAATAGGTACCCTAGTCATGCTCGTATGTGGCTTGCACCCATCATATCTAGTATAGCAGATAGGAAGAAGAATGAATTTGATGGGGCAATGGCAGATTGGCATAACTTTTCAGATGAGATCAAAAGTAACTATGGAGTTAATATGGACGTCCTAACAAAACCGTTTGCTGGAGAGCAAGAAAAGTATTACATACAGGTGACTTTGAGATCCTTTTATTTGTGTTTCATTTACCTTTTAAACCTAGAGGAGAATTGTCTGAAAGACTTAAGATATGTCACAACTAACTGAAGTGAAGTACAATTCTTTTGCTCTGTCATTTGATGGAAACTCATAAAACTTATGATTGATAAACGTTTTTGCATAGACGGCTATTTGGAATGACTTGAATCCACAACAAGTCATAGGCACCCCAACAATTGTCAAAGAGATGGATTGTTTAACAGCCACTGTAAGTGAAATTGAGGAAGTCAGATCAAATGTATCGTCAGTAATCAATGTGCAGAATACAAGACTATGTGGTTTTGGTGGATGGTTCGATGTTCAGTTCCGGGTTAGTTCTTTATACAGATTATTGTGTTGGATCATGTTGTGTGTATTCTAAAGAAACTCTTATACTTAGTCATTGCTTTTGTTTGTTGTTGTATTTAGGGGAGAAAAGAAGACCCGGCGCAGCAAGAAATCGAGTTGACTACAGCTCCTAGTGAGCAGCACTGTACGCATTGGGGACAACAGGTTCGTACTCACTTACTCCCTAGACATTTGATGATTAAGGCTTCGATTGTTTCAGAAAATGGAGAGTGATTACTTGTGTTTTGCATTTGCGTTTACAATTAACAAAAAGAATATGGAACTGAGAGACATGTTTATGATCTGAATGTGGCAGGTTTTTATTATGTCTAATCCTATAAACGTTAGAGAAGGTGATAAACTGAATCTTGGTTTGGTAATGAGCCGGTCGAAGGAAAATCACCGACTAATGGAGGTTGAACTTAGTTGTGAAATAAAAGAGGCTTCAGGCAACCCTAAAGAATCTTTCAAGAAGACTTATTTTATAGAATGATTTATACAGAAACCAGTGTGATGAGCTCTTTTTCCCCTTTTGGGCTCTTGGTGGTTCTTGTGTCCAATTCATGAACCCCCAAATGTAATGTTTTTTATTTCTTGTTTTCAGACATTTTTCTGTTTGACATTTGCAACTGAAAACGAATGNATTTTTCTGTTTGACATTTGCAACTGAAAACGAATGTTTTTAACATATTTTTGATTAATTTAGATTGTAACTTTTTTAGCCTAGCTTTAGTCCCGAGNGTCCTTTTTGTTTAGATATCTTTTTACTACAGTCACAGTAAAATAAAACAAAATAAAATTTGATCTTGAAAATTTTATCTTTCTTAAGTAATGAGATCTAGGGAAGCCATAGCATAGTGGAAGGTTGTTGTCTGGAGCGTTCTGCTTCCATTGGTTTCATTGTAAGTTATAAAAACTAGTGGATTAGGTTTGACATCCACATGACAAAAAAAAACCAAAATTATGTATCTTTGAATAGTATTTTCTATTTATTTTTTAAAAGTGTTATGAGATCTAAAAAAAATATTATGTTGATAGTAGGATTAAGATAGTGAAGACTATTTCAGAAACGCCTCAACAAAATGAAATAGCGAAAATGATGAATAAAACCTTAAATGAACGTGTGAGAAACATGAGATTGCACTGTGGATTGCCTAAGATGTTTTGCGCAAATGAAATCAGTATTGTGGCCCTCTTAATCAACATAGAACCATATGTGTCGTTGGGATTTAAGATACCTGAAGAAGTTTGGAGCGGAAAGAAAGTAAACATTTCTTATCTATAGTTATTTGGTTACTTATATTATGTTTATGTTGATGATGCTACAAGAAGTAAACTAGACTCTAAGTCTAAGAAGTGTTACTTCATCGGTTATGGTAACATGGAGTTTGGTTATCGATTTTGGGATGATGAAAATCGGAAGATCATCCTCAGTCAAAATGTTGTGTTCAACGAAGAAACGTTTGTACAATGATAAGATCAGAGAAGGCTCATAAAGGAAAGAGCCTGAAGTTGTTGACCTAGGAGATATCCTGACACCGGAGTTGCAACACAATACCACGACAGGTAAAGAAGACATTTCTCAAAGAGATAGTGGTGAGGCTGAAGAGAATGATGATTATGAAGTGATCTCACATACACCAGTCACAGAGTTACGATGGCTAAGTAGAATCATCAGAAAGCATGCAAGATTTTCTCCATCTCAATTACATATAGCTCACATATAGAGGGGAGCTTGAATGTTATGATGAGGCTATGTCGGTTGATGAGTCGATCAAGTGGGAGCTTGCAATGAACGACAAGATGGATTCATTGTTATCCAATCACACATAGGAGTTAGCATATTTGACTAAAGAGAAAAAGACACTACATAACAAGTGGATCTACCGAATTAAAGAAGAACATGATGGAAAGCGTTATAAGGCGAGACTTGTTATGAAGGGATTCCAACAAAAAGAAGCATTGACTAGAGTGAAACATTTTCTCATGTAGTCAAGTTGGTGACTATTAGAACGGTCCATGGGCTTGTAGCAAATGAAGATTTGCATCCCCAGCATATGGATGTGAAAATAACACTCACAGTGATTTGGATGAAGAAATTTATATAAAGCAACCCAAAGGCTTTGAGGTCAAAGGGAAAGAAGATATGGTTTGCAAACTTAAAAGGAGTTTGCATGGCTTAAAACAAGCTCCAAGACAGTGGTACAAAAGGTTTGAAATCTTTATAAAAGGTGTCGATTTCTTGAGGTGTGAGGCTGACCACTGTTTTTACTTCACGAGGTTTGAAGATTCTACTTGATATTGCTCTTATATGTAGATGACATGCTGATAGCAGGAGCAAACTTGCATGAGATCAATAGCTTGAAAATGAAACTCTCATAAGAGTTTGTGATGAAAGACCTTGAAGAAGCAAGACAAATTCTAGGAAGGAGAATTAGTAGAAGCAAGGAAGGTCTTAAGCTATCAAAAGAGAAGTATGTGCAGAAAGTCCTCAAGAGGTTTAACATAGATGATGCGAACCCAGTCAGTACTCCACTGGCAAGTCATTTTCGATTATCCAGAGAATAATCTCCAAAGACAAAAGATGAGATAGCATATAGGATCAAATTCCATATGCTTCTGTTCTAGGCAGCCTGATGTACGCGATGATATGTACAAGGCCAAACACTGCACATGCAGTGGGAGTCGTTGGCAGATTTATGAGCAATCCAAGAAAAGAACACTGAGAGGCAGTTAAGTGGATTTTCAGATATCTGAAAGGGAATCCAAATGTGTCTCTATGTTTTGCAAAGTCTGAGACGGGATTGCATGGATATGTTGATGTTGACAAGGGAGGTGACATTGACAACACGAAGAGCACAATCGGGTATGTCTACACTTTTGGTGATACTACAATTTGTTGGGTTTCAAAGTTGCAGAAAATTGTAGCTCTATCAAGCTGTGAAGCTGAGTATGTTGCGGTGACAGAGGCAACAAAAGAGATGATGTGGTTGCAATCATGTATGCAAGAGCTAGGCCATGACCAAGAGAAAGGTGTGCTATATTGTGATAACAAGAGTGCCATCGATTTGGCAAAGAATGTGGTTTATCATGCTCGGGCGAAGCACATATATCGTCAATATCATTTCATCAGATCGACATTAGAAAATTAAATGTTGGTGCTTGAAAAGATCCCAAGAAGTAAGAATCCAACATACATGCTAACAAAGGTTGTGCCATATGAGAAGTTGAGGTTGTGTACAACCTCAATTGGCTTGTTGGAGTAACAAGCCGAGAAGACTTGCTACATTGATCAAGGTGTGAAGACATATTGAAATCAGTCTTCAAGTGGAAAATTGTCAAGTATGAACACATTTGGACGGTGACGGCTTTGACGGTGGATCATATTGTCAACAATGGTGGCAACTGTTTTCAACAATTGTGGCTCTCACCTACTCTCATCAGCCTATATATATATGGGTGTTATGGGAAGAGAAGAAATCATTCCAAAACATAATCACAATCACAAAGAGAGAGATACGTGAGAGTGAGAGAGTAGTGAGAAAAATAAGAGAGATTTTTCTTCTTCTTTTGTAAGAAATCAAGAGTAATTTCTTGAGTGTTTTGGGATCGGGTGTGAGTTGAGAGCGTTGTAATATTTCTCGGTTTAATAAAAATGATATGTAGCAGGTCTGGAGACGTAGGCAATTTGGCCGAACTCCGTTAACAAATTTTGTGTGCGTTTTTTCCCACTCCCATACTTTGACCAATATTCCCTAACACATGTATGGTTCGATCGAACTTGAGCTCTAACGGATCTGGTTTTCTTTAGGTTTCCTTGCAATCTCGTCTAAAAGTTTATTTTCTTCAAATGTTAACTCAAGGTCTGTGAAATTTGAGAAGACGAATAGACTCCAAAAACACATTAATAACTTTATTAAGGGTCTATAAATATATCAAAAAACAGATTATAAACCCCTAAATCTTAAACATATTAGTGGATAAATTCTTAAGGCATGTACTTTTATTTTTTATCCACTTATATTAATCACAACAATTCGATCCAATAACACAAACTCTTACAAAAGAGAATAAACAAATGTTTCCGCAAGAAACCAAAACCCAACCTCGTTAATAAGTGAATAACCACGATTAACATCACATATTTATTTTTGCACTAGGAAAATATCTAAGGACATGCCTTTATTGGTATTTTACTATTGTACTTTGAAACCTTACTCTTGACGTACTTCTCAGATGTCAAAAAATATAATACAACAGGATGATGTTCTTTAATTTAACAAATTATTTGGTTTTTGAAAAGGTTGAATTCTATGTATATATGTTCAATGATGGCAAATAGTAAATAGAAAAATATAACAAGAGATTATACAGACATTATTTTTACAAAAGCCCACTTTTCGCCCGAAATGGAATCTACTTATATAGAAGTTACATAAGATTGAATATATATATTTTTTGTCAACAGATTTAATATATTAAAAAAAGCGATTGTGGAGGATATTAATAAGATGTTCACCTTTTTTATTGTTTTTTTTAACTGATCACTATTTTATTTTTGTTCATGGGACCATAGGGGATTACGAAATATTGCCGTAGGTATGGGCTGCATGGGGAGAGGTTTGTTTTATGTGGAAGAACATAAATAAATAACGTATTTGCGAATATGTTGTATATATTTTTAGATTGTTTAGTGAATTTAATTTTATAGAATAATAACAAAAAAAGTCTCTTCAATAATCTCACTAAGGCCTTCGTTGTTTTGATATAATTTGCAAGAATCTTGATGATGTTTAAGTCAAATATAAGAAGGCATCATCAAGCATGTTAGAGAGTAGTAACATTTGTTGTAAAAGGTACGTGACCATTACAGTTACAAATTGAAACGACTGATTCTTCACCAGCTCTTAGTCCTCCATTTAAACACCACCTAAGGATCAAAAAGAGAAAAAAATGTCAATCCAAATATTCAAAGATATAATAAAAATAATAGAAAATAGAGGGAAAAAAACTGACCGTAATTTCTTAGAGTGTTGCATTTAAAGCATTGGGGCCTGCTTGCGTAGTTATGAACACCACATCCGACCCTTGGACAAACCCAATCACCAGATTTCCAGCCAGGAGGACAAGCTCCAGCATCATTCCCATAATCAACCATTTGTGATGCATAGTACTGATCCGTATACTCGACTTTGATCATCCCACATCGGTAGCAACTGGTTCGGCTCGCGTAGTTGTGGCTTCCACAGTTCAGTGCACCACAATACCAATCACCAGCCAAAACATCAGTCCTGTTGTATAAGTAGGTTGAGACATCTACACCTCCAAACTTGGGGTATCCACATTTCTGACAATTCTCTCTTTTCTTGAAGTTTGCGTGTTCACATGCCCCGCATAGCCAGTCTCCTCCACTCCAATTCATGTTGTTTAGTTTAGGTTAATGAGGTGGAATAAAAGGCGAACCTGAGAAGACAAGAGACTAGTAAGCCAAATGAAGAGGTGGTGAAGTTAGTATTTTGAGGAACATGTCCTTTTTATAAGACCATTATTGAGAATGTATGTTTAGATAGATGCCGATTCCGTCAACTTTGTGTTGCAAGATGAAGCTATGGTAACAGAAATAAAACTAAAAAAAAAAAAATTAAAGGAGTCAAATTAGACCAACTCGAATTTGGAACAAGATCATAAAAGTAGGATGGTGTGCTATTTTGTAATGTTAAATTAGAACAAACGTTTTTACATGAGTAGAATTCATAACTTTTTTTTAAAACAACCAGAGCAGAACAAAAACAATGCTAAATTGGCATATATATTATATCAAAATGAGACGAATAATAAAAAAGGAAAATAATAGTATGGATTATCTGATAGCCGTGTAAGACTTACTTCTTTAAAAAACAACATAANATTATATCAAAATGAGACGAATAATAAAAAAGGAAAATAATAGTATGGATTATCTGATAGCTGTGTAAGACTTACTTCTTTAAAAAACAACATAAATTTTTTTTTTTGTCAACATGTGGCCACAAAGATGGTTCATNCAACATGTGGCCACAAAGAGGGTTCACTCTCTTTAAATCCCAAAACTACGTGGGACGATGGTCGAACTAGCGACCTCCGGGTGACAAGCCAAACACCAGAACCAGCTGGGCTAGAAGGGCTCGTCAAACAACATAAAATTTTATTTTTTCAAATATTTCATCTTCAATATATGGCACATATAATTTTTTATGTAATAGTTTGTATTTTGATGTTTTGTATTGAACTTTATAATTGTTCTTATACTTTAGAATTGTAATGAAATGAAATTTAGTCGTAAAATAAACCAGAGCAGAACAAGCACTCGACAACTTTTTTAGTTAGAAAGTTCCAAAACGAAAGCTCGTGATCTTCTTAGACTAAGAATTAGAACATGTTAATGTAGTCTCTTTCGTACAGTAATGCTCCAACTTAAGACCTCCAACACATTTTCACTTTGGACTATCTGAGATTTATTGGTTAGAACTACTTACTCTAGATCATATGTGATTTATATCTTGTGATACTCAACATAAAACGGTGAAGTAAACATTTGATAGTGAGCGATTAAAAAGCAAAGTTGAAGCTGAGTTTCATGTGAAGGAGAAAAAAAAGTCGTGAAGTATAATTAGAAGAGAAATAAGAAGATCGTCTTCAATGGGGCTTAAAGTGATTCTCAATTGCATTATTGTGGGTAAAAGAGAAGATAATGAATGGTATTAATTCGTTTTTTTCTGTTGCCCCCCAATAACCATTTTTCCAATTATGCCCTTTATTCGTGTTCCTTCATACCTGGCTCCATTTTGGATTTCGACATCTCTTATATTATCCTTTTTCTTTTTTTTGTTATCTTGAGATTTTATGTTCGTTTACTCTACATTTATTTATATTTATAACCATAAAAATATAAGTCACAATACTAATATTTTTCTCAATCATCTAATCACATTGCATATAATTATCAGTAACTTGTATAGTTTGATATAAAATTGAGTTTTACTAAGTGGGTTTACTTTCTTTTTCTCTTTTATTGTTCCGGAAAAACTATGAGATCTTTTCGGACGTGTTGAGTTTGTTCATCAAGAGAGAGTATTCAATGTAGATATTGATATTCGGTGAAGTCTATTCTCTTTTTCAGATTAACATATGAAATGAGCTTTATCCTCCCAAAGACTCTCCTATGTTCAAGTCATCTATAAGAAACACAAGCCGATTTCTTATAGAAATATTGGTAGAACAAATCGTTGTTACCAACTAATTTTCCACAAAATGAAATCGGTTGAAAATTGTTACTTGGAAATAAAAAATTATCGAAAATAGAAAGAAATATATTCGATCAGACAAGTGTCGTAACTGAAATATACAAAAAGTAACCAAAACATGATCACTTGTGTTTTGGTTCATTAAATTTGATTTTTTT
>OVAO01003324.1:0-11401 GCA_900406285.1 Biscutella auriculata | reverse complement strand
ATTAAACCGGTTCTTCAAAAACCACCTGGTTATCGAGATCCAAACACGCCTCCTCCTCCTCCTCCTCCTCCAATCACAGACACACCACAACCACCGAGAAAACCCGCCGCAATGCCACCTACATTCATACCAAAACGAAAACGCAGAAACTGTTGTCGTTTCTATTGTTGTTGCTTCTGTATAACTCTCGTCCTCTTAATCTTCCTTCTCTTAGTCGCAACAGCAATCTTCTACCTCTACTTCGATCCAAAACTCCCATCCTTCAGCCTAACTTCTTTCCGTCTCGACAAATTCAAACTCACAAGCGGAAAATCTCTCTCCGCCGATACAATAGCTCGAGTTGAAATGAAGAATCCAAACACAAAACTCGTTTTCTACTACGGAAACACAGCCGTTGAAACAACCGTAGGGACCGGAAAAGACGAGATTCAAATGGGGAAAACTAATGTTGATGGATTCAAACAAGGTCCAAAGAATTCAACGAGTGTTAAACTAGAAACATCGGTGAAGAATCAAAGCGTTGAGAATGGTTTAGCTAAGAGATTAGCTGCGAAGTTCGAGAGTAAAGATTTGGTGATTAATGTTGTTGCGAAGACGAAAGTTGGAGTAGGTATCGGAGGAATTAAGATCGGAATGTTAGCTGTTAATTTGAGATGCGGTGGTGTTAGTATGAACAAGCTTAATACTGATTCACCTAAATGCATCCTTAATACACTTAAATGGTAAAACTCTAAATTGTGATTAAAGATTAGGTTTAATTGTGTTTATTTTGTTGAGTGATCAATGAGATTTGTGCATTTTTTTTTTTGTAGGGTGAATTTACAGTGATGAAGAAGGAGGATTTTGATATTTGTAACTATATATTGTAGATATATACTATTAGATTATGGTTTTCGTGTTATATACAATTAATTAATTATACATATGTCAAGGTCGGCCCTTAGCACAAGTTGACCAGACTTACGATTCATTTTTTTAAAACAAAATTTTAGTCTAAATTTTGGCATAAATTTCTGAATATTTTTTTTATTAAGCCTAAATTAGTCCAAATTAATTTTTTAATTGTGGCCCTCAAAATTTTGGACTAGATAAAAATCTTGTGTCATAGATTATGTTTTATATGGAATGTTACGTTATGCAAGTTGTTGAAATGAGATAATATATATTTAAGGGTTTTCTACAACCCTTAATTATAACAATGCAACTATATCCTTCGAAATTTCAAATCAAATCATTAAATTATAGTTATTTTGTAATATAATTTTTTTCATATAAGTTATGAAATCTTGGTTAAGAAAATTAGGTATGATCGAATTGAACAAACATAATATAATAAATAGAGTTTTGTTGGAAATAAAAAATACAATGTGATACATTTTTCAAAAAATTATGTCAATGAATATTAAAACACAAATAAGATTCTATTAATGTTTGGGACGAGTAGTGAAAGAAGAAACAACAACAAAAACAAAAAGTTGACTAATTCACAACAATTATTTAATAGTTGGGTTAAGAAAATGATAAAAAGGGTCCATTCCACAGTTAATATGTTGTTTCCGCATGCGTAGCATTATAGAAGTAGCTGTGTTTTAAAAATTCAAATATATATATGAAATGATTGAGAATGATTTTTTTTAAAAAAAATTTCAACAATTGAGAATAATTTGTGTAGTATCAAAATAACAACTACAAAAAGTCAATTTATAGCGTTATATAAAATTATGAATCAATTTACAGTTTTTTTTGTTAATTTTTGTTATTAATCTGAGTAGTTTTACAAATCATTTATAAGGTTAATAAGAAAAAAAAATCAGCAGTTACAATTTTTGATAAATATATGTTTCTTTCAAATGATAAAAGAGTAGTTTTTTTGTTTCTTTAGTGTTCAATGTCAAATATAAATATCTAGTATATATTAAAACATAATTATTTTAAAAAATAAATAAATTTGCATCAACGTGTAATTTACAAAAATACATGTTGATGTGTAACACTAGAATTTTTCAAAGAAAATATTTAAAATAAAGGTTTCTTTATTAGGATAAGTACAATATATGTCACTCATATATTTGCTAATGAATTTATTTAAATAATAAATATTCGATATATAAAAATATCCTACTAATTATTTAAAATAATTATTTCACGTAATGATATTTATAGTTTTCGTTTTTATTATTTATAGAAGGAAACAAAAATATTTTAAAGGTGCAGTCACTTAACCTCCAAGCAAACAGATCATAATTTCCTTAAATTAAAATATTCAGAGAAGATATTATAATTAAGTTACTTAAAATATATACACACATAATTTCATCATTACAATGAAATTCATAATTAACTTAACAGTAATTAGTGAGCAGTCTCACGTGATCAAAGTCCCATTTTTTTCTTATTAACGCGTGATTTAAACGTCGGATACTGGCGCGTGGGATAGTCATTGGTTCTTGCATAACAAGTTACAGAGAACTGTTACCTAAACGCCACGTGTCAATACTATATCTCAGAGAAGCGCCTAGTCGTTTGATTGGGATTTTTTTTTTTTTTTTTATCATCTAATCCAATTAATAAAATCAAAATTGATTGGTCAATGTGACCCGAAGATCGATCCCAACCGAAATATTATGATTTATATGGAAAAAGAGGAGTTCTCATGCTCGTGCTCCTTTAGCGAGAGGATCATCATATATATTTTGGTTCCGAATAATTCAAATAAGACGAAAATCAAAGAAAATTTCCTTCAAGTGGAAGAGTAAGTATAATTCGATTTCGAAAGAGAATTAGTCGTCGGGCTCTTTGATCATCTTAATTAAGTCTACGCAGTCCGTCTCGAAAGTAATAGGGAGGGTTCTTCGTTGTCTTAGGCAGTCCATAACACAAAGCAATTCATCTATCTTAGCGTAGAGAACGGATAAGCTGGAACGACATTTCTTCGCTCTTTTTTTTTTTGATAACTCAGGTATTCCTAGGCTTTGGACCTCAGACAGTCCTGAGATGAGGTGACTCGTTGGGTACCCTCCATCATGTGAATCATCTGGGCTAAAGCCCAGAAGCCAACTAGCCCAACATATATGTGCATGGCAGGTGGATCGAACCTGGGAGGCGAACAACTTCAGCCCCTGTTCCCAACCACTAGTCCACAACCGTTGGGTCACTTCTTCGCTCTTTCGCTGATTATTTCCCATTATCCCTTAGACACCACCCAATATTTTATTGAGAATTAATCTCTCTTTTTAATTACAACTTAAATATTTTTTTCTCTTTGGAAGAAGAAAACATAATTAATTGCTAATTAAAATATTGAATTAGAGTACGTTAAACAAAATCTCCGAAATTCCATTTCCATAACGATAATTACGATAATCAAGATGGAAAGTAAAAAGAAAAAAAAAAGGAAATTAATTAATATTTTGAAAACGAAGAGAAAAAAAAAAAAAAAAAAAAAAAATNAAAAAACGGCGATTTCTTTTGACTCACCGTAGAGAGAAAGATGAAAAGCCGAGAGAGAAAAGTTCATCGGAAACTAACCTCTTCACCGGCGAAATCATACAATAATTTCCCAAAAGTTATCAAAATCATAGTAACTGATCCATACGCTACTGATTCCTCTAGCGACGACGACGAAGAAAGCAATAACAACAGAGGAGTGAAACGTTATGTTGAAGAGATTAGGTTTTACGATCGTGAAAAGCCAACGACGAAGTATAGAGGAGTGAGACAAAGACCTTGGGGGAAATTTGCGGCGGAGATTCGCGATCCTTCTACACGTAATCGAATTTGGATTGGGACATTTGATACAGCGAAAGAAGCTGCTATTGGATATGATCAAGTCGCGATTCGATTGAATGGTTATAAAGCACAAACAAATTTTCTTAATCCTCCTCTAGAAACGGAAGAAATTGATCTTGAAACTGTCTCCATGGATTCGGGAAGAGAATCTCAGATTAGTCTTCGTTCTCCGACTTCTGTTCTCAAGGAAGAAACAGAGTACAAAACAGAGCACATGAAGATTGTACAGAGCAGAGCATCTCCAGCGAATTCATTATCAGATCAGTTTTTCTTGCCTGAATTGTTTCTCAGTGGAGATTGTTTCTGGGAAACTGAAATTGGCATTGAGGAGTCTCTGTTTCTAGATGAATTACAGTGGTTACCGAACAGAGATACGAACTTGCCGGAGATTATTCCGATAGGCGAATTTAGCGATGTGGATGAATTTTTCAAAGATCATTTGTTTGATTTGAGTTTTCCTTCTTCTTGAGTAAGTTTTTTGGTTTTTTTTTGGAGAGTGATCGTGGCCGTCTGTTTTGGACGGTTCAGATCTTTTGAAGAAGCTCAAAAGGATTTTTATTTTTCTACTGTGGATTTTTATTAACTTCGTTAAGTAAATATAGTAGTTTTGAGAGATATTTTTAGGATTTTTGAATTTGGGATTTTTTTTGTTTTTTGGTTTCTATCTGATTCCAATTATGTCATTATGTAAGGAAGCAGTATATAAAACTATATATTCCTTCCGTTTTTATATAATTGATGTTTTATGTATTTATTTTTGTTTTATTTTGTTTTTATATAATTGATGTTTTATGTATTTATTTTTGTTTTATTTTAAGTGATGTTTTCGATTTTCAATGCAGAAATTTAAAGCTAAAAACCATTAAGATTATGCAGTATGATTTCTTATTGGTTAAAATAGATGAAGTTAATGATGTTTTTATGGAAAATAGATAAATTGAATTATGTTTTTGTGTTTTATTAATCAACGTAAAAAATCTTTAAACATCAAATATTGAAGAACAGAGACAATATATTATTTTTTTGAAAATTGTTTTACCAAATCTAGTTATTGTCTTTTTGTTAATTGGCATCAAGAATCTTGGAAATTCATCTCAATTTTTTCATTACATAAAACGAGATTATGTATTCAATATTGATCAATGAATTGAAACAGTGACAAGAAGAGGAAGACTTTCATGATCATGTCGTTGACCTTAGACAGTACCAAAATTCTATAGATTACAGAATTGTCTTTGAGGAATTGTCAATTTATTTATTCACGTTGTTTGTCACTCTCAATCTGCTTTTGGAAATGTTTTTAAAAAAATTTAATTGTAGATTTTTCTTACACTTTCTACTAACTATGTTTTTTTTTTTTTTTCACTTTCACTTTCAGCATTTTTGCTATTTCTGATTATGACGGGGATGTGTAGATTTGATTCATTTTGCCGAAAGTATTGGTCTGTTGATTCGTTCGATGTTTCATTTGACCAATTTAAATGACATATCGACATAATTGATGATCCAGTGAATTAGTCAGTTTTTCAAGTAAAATTGGATTTTTTAATAGTTTTTTTTTTCTCAAAAGATTTTATATTCAATAACGGAGTTACAATCCGAGCTTACAAACCAAATTAACAAAACTCAACGGTTTAAACAAAATTTTGAAAGAAGAACCGACGGTTTACAAAGAAACCTCGGGATACCAAGAAAGGTCTACGGACATAACAAAATCTTAAGACGAACACCAAGCTAAAACAAGCTGTGAAAATGGAGATAAGTGTCGAGGTTGAAATGAGCAGATACCAATTATTGATAAGTATGAAACGTCTAAGACTGATGAATCGTCTTCCATCCGTTACGGGTTGACCCACAAAAAACATAAACGAAACTACAGACTCTGGGAACTTGGAATGATGGTTAAAGCTAAGCCGGTTTTTAGACCAAGAAAACCCGATGGCTTATGCTCTATTTTAATATATTTTGATTTGGTTTTAATCTCTTTGTACTGATAGTCTAGCTAAAACGGCTGAAGCATAGTGATTTATCTTTTTCTATATAGGTTACAAAATTTCGAATAAAGAAGATCTTTTGATCCAACTCAACCAAACTTACCTTAATTAATAGAGTTTTTGACGATAACACATTAGAGACTTAACCTCCAAATTATGAATACTTCTCGAATCATGGTCTAATGAAAAGCGAATTTAGTTTATGCAAATGGAATTTTTATTATGTTTTTGAGTATTTTTTATATAGTGCTTACACAATTCTATTTTTTGCCCGATTAAACTTCTATAAATTAATCGAGATTGGTCAAGTAAGGAAGTAATAATAGGATCCTTCCATTTTTATCCACGTTTGTTTGTGAGCTGTGAATTTGTTCTATACGTGCGGGCTCTTTTATCTAAATCTTCGAGGTCACGTGTTACTAACGGTTTTTTAAGTGGTTGCAGATCAGTCAGGAATTGGCTGAATTGCTCAAAATTCACCAAAATTTAATCGTAACTTAAAGTCGAGGTAGTTTGACGTCAACAAGCTTGTCGGCAAAAGAAGTCGTCGCCTTGTTACTTTACGTCCGCATAACTCACGTTTGAGTTACTGTTGAACATCAATCTTCACTAACTCATCACCCCAAGCTGCTTTGCGCAATCACCGACCGGCATTCAAAAGACTGTGCTCATCCTATTGTAGATGTTGCCAGAAACTCTATTTTATTTTACCATATTTTATTTAAATTCCGATATCTATATTAAACTATTATCTTAAATCGCAAACAAGTTCATTCAGAAAAAAAAAATCATAGGATTCTTCCCACTCGAAATATTACGATCCATATAAAGATAAAACAATTCATATAAAAAAAAGAAAGAGAGGAGAAGTGGGTCTAAGCCCATATAGTGAACCAAGTTGCGAAAAGGTAATGTCTTTTTCAGACAAAGATTCGCCAAAAATGCGACACAGAAGTCGCTTACAAAATCTCTGTACCAATGAGATTCCTTCGGGTCCCACAAGATCTTTAACTTGAAACCTCTTTACACTTTTCTGTCTTAATTAGATCGGACCGGTTAAACTCCGGTTATCTTTTCATATACAAAGCTAGTGAATTCTTCCGAATTTAAGTTAGAGATATCAAAATATTTTTGAATATTTTCGGATTCGATTAATGTTCAAATATTTTCAACATAAAATATTAAAAATATTAAAAATATTAATAAACCCGAAAATATAAATCATATTTTTTGTATAACAAATGAACATAAGATTGAGATTAATTTTATAAAAATTATATTAAATATATGAAAATTTAATATCACATATTTTAAAAGTTGATTAAATATTTTAAAATAACAATAAATATTAAATATTTAAATTTAGATTTTTCGGATATTAATTTTTTTTTTATCGCATTTGGTTCATATTCTATATGGATCCAAATGGCATGTTTAAATATTTTTATATTTTAATTCATATTTGGGTTAATATTTTTCGAATTTCATATTTGATTTTTTTTACCCAGAGTTATTCAGATTGATAGTTAATTTTGTTGCTAAATTCATTTTCTACATTATACCATCTTAAAAGAAAACTAGCATTTATTTCTAACAAAAATCATAAATTATGTTTTATCAATGTTAATAATTCAAAAGAAATGAATTCAACAGCTTGAATAATTCGTTTAGCTTTTTGAAATGGTAAAGCTTAACCAAATTTCTCGTAAATCAAGCTTAAAAAAAAAAAAAAAAACCATAACATCACACAAAAGCTCAATATCCAGAAATCGTAATGGAGAAAAAGCATGAGGAAATTAACAATAAGCCAAACTCTGAATATATCCATAGAAATGCAAATCGAATTAATTAGAAGAAACTGTAGAAAGAAGAAGAAGAAGAAGAAGAAGAAGCATCTAGAGGATGGATTAGGTAAGTCAATACTAACGCAACCACCATTAACAGATACGCTATTCCTTGATCTATCGATATCCCTATGATTCCAACAAAAAAACCAAAAATCAATAGAAAAAATTCAAATCGATTTCCAGATTTCACTACAGATCTGATGAAAACTATTGATTCAGATCTAGAAGGAGAAAGAATGCGAGAAATTGAAACTTACCATCGCTGGTTGGAGCAGGAGCAGGAGCTGGAGATTGAGCGTCGGCGAGAGATGAGATTACGGCGAAAACAAATGTGAATAACGCCAAATTGGTAAAGGTATTCATAGACGCCATTTTTCTCTTAGTTGTTGAATCCGAAGGAAAAAACAGAGATCTCAGCTCTGCATGTAAACCCTATGAGGATGATGAGGAAGAAGACTGGTTTCGAGTGGTTCTTATAGTGGAAGATTGGTTTAACTTAACCGGTTATAACCGGTTAGTTATATCTTATATACTCGGTCAAACTATTTACCCGTCAGTCAGCTACAAAATAATAAATAATAAAATATAAGCATTAATGATTTTCGTCGAATTCTTGTTTTTTTTTCTCTTATTATCATTAGTAGGGCTGAGCAAAAAAAACAAAAACCGAACAACCGAATTGAAACCGATCAAAAGAAGAAATCAAACTCGAGTCGAAACCGGAAAAAGATCCGAATGGATAGTAAATTTTAATATCTAAATAACCGAAACCGAACAAAAAAAATATGGATACCCGAAATATCCAAACATAAGCCTAAATATTGAATATTTATTAGTATTTTTAATATTTAATATATTTTTAATGTTTAATTTTAGTTTTTGGATATGTAATATTTTTGTAATGTTTTATTCTTAATTTTATGCTTTATTTATAAGAAGAATTTGAATATTCATTATTATATTTCAATGTTTAAAATATTTTAAATTTTTAATATTAATTTTTAAAATTTAAAATTTAATTTTTTTATGTTTAATATATTTTACGGATATCCAAAACCGAACCGAATCCGGAAGGAACCGAACCGAACCCGAACCAATAAATAAAAATAACCGAATGGATCTTCTAAAACTCAACCAAAAAAACCGAATGAATACTAACCGAACCCGAACGGTTACCCGAACGCCCACATTAGACGTATATACAATAATCTAAACCATCCTAAAAATATTATAGATAAAAAAATGTTCAATTTTTCCACGTAAAAGTAAATATATAGAAGAAAAAAAAATTATACGAGATAAAATCGAAGAAATTGATACAAAGTTGACCGTTAGACAATAATTGTGAAAGAAAGCAGACTAGTATGATCTAGTGAGACTATTTGAACCAAACACCCAAAGCTAATAAAATGGGTTATATGAGATTTGAATCTAGTTTGTTAGGTTGTTCAATAAGCTTACTAGTATGTTTTCTTTTATATTTGTATCATATTAAAAATTTGGATAGATCATGTGTTTCATTATACACTCATCTAAATCCGTTCTCGAAAAAAAAGAGTGAAAACTGAGATTGAATCAACTATATTAGTGTCGGTTATTGATAGAATCACGAACGTCTAATGTTAATATATATTATTTTATTCGAGTTAACGAATTGACCCACGAACAAACAACACGAACAATTTTGAAAACCAAATAACTAAACCAAATTTGTCCTGATCTTCTATGACACGAAAAAAAATCTCACAAGAACACCTCTTAATTGAAACACAGAAAAAATCGTTTTTCACAATTAGAACAAACTTCAATCTATGAAAACTAAAACCATTTAAATGAATCTATTTATATATTAAATAATAAAAATAGACCTTAAAATATCAACCTAGACTCTCTCTCTCATTCATNTTCTTCTTGTTTTTTTTTTTTTTTTTTTTGTCAACTTTTGTGGGCCACAAATAAGTCATTCCACTAACCCAAACTCTCATAAATGAAATGAGCAAATGCTCTCACGGGAACTCGAAGCCCCGACCTGATAACAGTGATGCCAAGTGTTTTACCACTGAATTAACGTCACCTGTTATCATTTATTCTTGTTTTTTTATGATATTAAATTATCATTTTATATGCAATGTGTTTTGTCTGATTAATTAAACGGCTAGTAGCTGTTAATCAGCGTGATTAGCGGTTAATCATCCCAATATTTTTTTTTTCTTTAAAGATTTCAGTATCTCACAATCACATGTTGTTTCAGTAGAAAACAATATAACATAATCATGTGTTATAACCTAACCTTTGTCTCTTTTGTTTCGGTAAGAGTGTTTATAACCACGCCTTAAAAAAACAATCAGTATAATTCGATGCAAACAAATTATATTAGTTAATCCCTTGTATATTAAAACAAAAGAGTTCTGTTGATTGTGTCATAATCAAAAATAAATTAATTTAAAATTGTTGACATGTCGTTTTCAAATATATTTTCGGATTAAATTGAAATTAAGATTTTAATTTTTTTTATGAGATTACAAAATATGATTTTTATAGATATCATAGTACTATATATATCTTTATTTAGAATGGGTAACGTAATGTTGTCATTTCAATTAAAAAATAATATTTATAGATAATTATATCATACTTTTTCTTATTATTATATTATCGTATTTACATTATTTGATTTTATATAAAAAATAAATTTATATAATTTATATAATAAAACAGTTATGATGTTAATGTCTCTGATTTTTCAAAATAAATATAAAATACTCAACTAATAAAGAAAACTATATTTTAAAAAAATCTCACATCGACTAAAAAGATGATAAGAGAGTATGAAACAATCCTATAAATAAGTTAATATATTCAAAATTTTATTTAATGAATATCCAAATTACATAATTTTTATTTTGTTTATTTAATTTGGTAGATAAACAAAACGATTAAACGAAATTTAATAAATATTAAATATTCCTTTTATAAAAATCATTTTTCAATCTAATATTTATTAAAAAAAAACATTTTATCGGATGTGGATCACAATTCTAATTCTAGTAATTAGTGAAAAACGTTTATGGTTCTGATTCAATTGATAAAAATAGTAATCACTAATGAGATAACTCTTTGCTCTTTATTTTTCTCCAAACGGCAATTACATAGAAACACACTTGTACAGTTATATACCTCTCATCATTACACATTGTTGTTGTTGCCGACCAGATCTGAATCACTTCTAAAGAATCTGAGAAGTTTATCTCATACACATAGAATCTTACAGGAAGAAGATTCGAATTATATTATCACAAGAAACTTCTGCTTCAACTTCTCCTGCAACGTAAGCTTCAAACTCAAAATTGCTGTCCTGAATTCAGATTCAAATAGATCAGGGTTTTGAGTTTTGTCCTAAAAGAGCCAAGTAGTTGTCAAACAAGTTTAAGTAGTTTCATGTTTCCAGTAGAATTTGCAGCTACAAGCATATTCGATTTCTTTCTCCAACAAACACTCGACACAAACTGTCCATTGTCATCAACGTATTCGTTCCCAGAAATGGGATCTACGGATCCAAACTTGTATGAAGTCATTGGCATTGGTAAGGATCTATAGTAACTATGTACCTGAGATGTAACATAAGTTCTTTATAAGTAATAACTAACTGTAACATTACGGCCATTTTATGTGACATGAATGATATAATACCCATGAGAATCTAGAATTAGCATTCAATGGTTGAATCTTTTGTGTTATGATGGATTTAATAAAATACCTCATTGGTCTCTG
>OVAO01003323.1:0-11403 GCA_900406285.1 Biscutella auriculata | reverse complement strand
ATTTTATTTTGAAATATTGTATTTTAGAAGATTTTTATATTGAATTGTGATTATTATGTTTATATAGTATATACGATGTATTTTAGAATATTTGGAAAGATTGTCATTTTAAGGTATTTGAAAATATTTTAAATGTAAATCAGATTTTTGATCCATGACGACATGTGTGAGATGAAATATTTATATATGTTTTTATGTAAATAATTTTGAATAATTTCTCTTAATTATATATAATTTAGGATAATTTTATTCACCTAAAAACTAATCAATAACNTTTAGGATAATTTTATTCACCTAAAAACTAATCAATAACTTTTTTATAATTTTATAATATCTTATTATTTTAATTTATTTAATACTTTAAAATGATTGTTCATCTATATGATATATATCATTTTAACATAATATTAGTTTTTTATAGATTAAGTAATTTATATTCGTCTTTATAATCTCAACCTTAACATATAGAAAACATATTTTTTATATGATTGAATAAATTTTTTATGTTTATAAAATATAAACAAATAAAAAGTAAAGGGGACATATCACATATTCAAAAATAATAAATTTATTAATAAATATATAGGAGATCTATACTGTATTTATCCTAGTAAAAAAAATATTTTGAATATATTTTACTATTTAAAAATAATTAGTATGATATTGTTAGATATCAAATCTTTATTATTTAACTAAATTTGTTTGTAAATATATGAATGGCATATATTGTAATTATCCTAATAAAAAATATTTATTTTGAATATATTTTTAGAGATATTTTGGTTTTTAAATAAATAATAAAAATAGTTGCAAAGAGAAAATTTTTAAAATTATTACGTGAAAAACACTATTTAAAAATAATTAGTATGATATTGTTGGATATCAAATTTTTATTACTTAATTAAATTTTGTTTTTTTTTTTTTTCACTCAAAATGGGGGATGGTATTTAAACGTGCCAAAGCACTAGAGTTTACATCAGATTAAACCAAAAACAGAGAACAAGATAATAACCGAGAGGAGCCACAAAAACGAATTGTCCCAAAGCTACTAGTGATACGTGCAGTCTCCTAATATCAACTGAGCCATGAAGGACCTCCCATGGCAAGGTAAGAGGGGAATCTACCATCTCTTGTAACACTGGAAGCAAAAGCCCTAGCCACCAAATTGCAATCTCTTGAGATCACCTTAAATGAAGAACTCTCAAAGGATGACGCTAGCACCGAAATCTCAGCCAAACAATTTCTGAATCTCGGCCAATCGCGAGGATTCCGAATAGCTTCCATAGGCAAACCATAATCTGACTCAAAGATAACCTTTGAGAAGTGAAGGTCTTTCATACATTGAAGAGCCCATACCAATCCCTGAAATTCTGCATTAATGCGAGAAGGGGAAGGAAGAAAGGCGTCTCTTGAGTGTAATCGGACTGATCTAGTATCATCTCTTAATATCCAAGCAGCTCCAACAAAAGAGTTAGGATTCTTCCAAGCAATATGAAGGTTGCATTTCAAAATAGTGGAGGGTGGAGGAGACCAATGACTATGGGCCTGATGTTTGATATATTCTTAAAGATATTTTGGTGATGACACATCAGCTGTATTTTTTGTTAATAACACGTTGATGTAAGGTTATTTTTTAAAAATGTTAATGTTTTAATATTTAGGGGTTTTATACATTTTAAATATATAAAAGTATTCATTATTAGAATTTCTATTATTTTTGTTTTTTATAACTCTTGTAAGAGATAAATATTAATAAATATTTTAATTAATTATTATTAATACACACGCACTTCTAAGATAAAAAGATAATTGTTTCCTAGCGTAGGAAAACTATAAAATTTAAAAATAATCACTATAAATCATCTTGAAAAAAATATATATATGTACTTAAATAGTTAAAATCACTAATAATTATTACTAGTTTTATGTAAGAAGTTGGGTAATTTTTAAAAAAAAATTAAAACATCATTTGATAAAATATATATGATATTATTGTTGTTGGAGTGAGTATTTTGCGATAATTTTTTATACTGAAATAATATTCAAAGTCTATTTAAATACAAATACAAAATTTGATATTTCTTTTATGTTGGTTTCGTCTAGAATAATACATAAAAATCTGTTGAAATTTAAATTTCTTAAAATTAGATAAAAGTTAAATAACACAGTTGTATTTTAACAAATACACAATTGAATAACAGTTAATTTTATTATATTTCAACAAATACATAATTAAAAACAACCGATTTTGAAATATATCAAATTCCTCTAAAATATAGAATTGAATAACATTCTCTTCCAATTTTTAAAACAATTAAGTATTTGAACTTCTCTGACTTGAGCCTTTGATAATTGTTTTTTGAGTTTTTACGGTCAATTAAAAATACAAAATAGTCATTTTGTTTGCTAACTGTATAGTTTTTCAAACTTGATTTATAAGGCAAAACCTTTTGTAAGATGTATTATATCATTATTAATAATATTTGATATTAATGTTATCTTATATAATGAGAGGAGAGATGTTCTCCCGAGATGACATGTGACATTCCTCCTCTATATTCATAATTATTAAAACAATATTTAACTAAGTTTTTACAAAAATATTCATTTAGCTCAAGTGGTTGGTAGTCGTATTAGGTATTCTTGAGGTCATGGAATCAAATCCATTGTTTTACGTAAACATGGGTAATTTTGTATTATCAAAACGACGTTGTTTTGTATTTTGTTAAAAAATAGATACTCCTATACATTCATTATATAGAAGAAGGGTTATATTGTGACTTGAATATGATTTCATGGTTTTGATTTGCAATGGCTGAATTTGAAAGGTAAAATTGGAAAAATCATAGATTATATTGTTTATTTGTTCTTTCTTACTGACGACAGAACAACTCTTATTTGTCTTATGTTTAAATGTGTTTCATCGAGATAGTGTTTGTGACTGATTCAACCAAGACAAAGACGTTCTTAAGGCATATATTGAGTCTTCGATTAACATAAAAGATATATTTGTTGGAGAATTCAAATCTCATGTAAATTTAATAGATTTTTTCTTGAAAAAACAACGAAGTGGCTTTCATATCTAATTAAATCAGTTATTGACTTTGTTTCATATTTTGATTTTTCCTTGGTTTTGATTGGGTTCAATGACCTCTAGCATCACCACATCATTGATCAATATTTTCACTCATTGAAAAGAAACTTCGTCAAAGGTAAACATATTCATTGGCTCATCATCATGAATAATCACGGTATATTGTTTCTTCTATAAACGAATCAACCGCTACATCGAAGAACATGTGGAGTTAAAAACAAACCTTTAAAAAGTCTAATTTGATTTATATAGGATATTTGAATGATTTTTGAATATCATACAATTTTATAGATTTAAATGTAAGAAAATAAAACTATAAAAGATAATGTATATTAAATAATCACATTAATGGAAATAGCATGCCATTGACTCTCAAAATTCTAAATATAATAATCAAATACTTATCTTTTTAATCATCATAACAAGTTCTATAAATAGAAAAAATACAAACAAAATGTCCATAAAAATATATGAACATGCATAGCTTATAGAAAAACAAATTTCAAGCTTTAAACTTCATTTAAGATGAATAAATATACATAATTAAATGTAATCTTTGGTATAGATAAAAATTGATATTACTTGATAGTTTTGGGGTTGAATCAAATTCTATGGGTTTCTATGATAGATCATGCTCGTAGAAAAAAGTCCGTTTCTAGCTTGATTCATTATAGTATGACCAAAATTCGTCAATGAATGCGCATAAGTGTGCATAAGTCTGAATCGGGTTTCTCAAAATCACCTGTTTTGTAAATTGAATAACTCATTCGTTTGAACTACATTTGATATGATTTTTCTTCGAGGTGTTTTGTAATTGAGCTAATAGTATTCTCCAAATGCAATAGGAGAGAACCCGTGTGATCATAATAATCTTATATATTAATTTTAAATATTTATATTTTTTTCAGCTTCACATTAATTATCAAAAAATATATTGAAATAATTGTAACTTTCACTTTGATTTTTAAGTTTTTATTTTCATAAATTTCATCTATTATATATTATCATTTTCTTTTTCTTTATTTTTGTGTTATTATTCTCTCTATATTTTAATCTTTATTATCTACTTGATGTATTTTAATATTTATTTTGTATATTATATATTTTTAACTTTACTTTTTCTTGGATTATGAATGATAACTAATACATTTTAACATACAACTAACTTTTTATTTTTTATTGAGATTGATTTTATCTGTGCTAGTTGAAAATGATAATTAACTCACTTTCAAAAAGTAAAAAAAATTATAAAAAATTATACTAATTAATATTTATTATTTTATGATACCCTAAAATTAAATTATAACTTCAGTTTTTTACAAAAAATTGAATTTCAATTTTACTTAAACGTTTTAAACATTTCAATTTTTTGTTAATTATATTTAATATAATTTTTTTATTGAATACTTGTTAATTTAATTTATTTATAAATGATGATGTGTCCAATCATAATTTTTTATCCAAATTTCAAATATTTATACAAATTTTGATTTTTATCGATTTAACACATCTTTCAATTACTTGATAGCCGAACCAGTCTGATTTAACAAAATCACACTCTTAGTACACAATGTAATGTATTTGCCAATTTATCAAAGGTTCGCTTAGATCAAATGGTTGTAGTGCTACTTATTGTGTTTTAGGTCAAGAGTTCAAGTTTTTTGTTTTAGAAAAGTTTTATTTATTTGTTTTAGGGTGTCATGTGTCATCACGGGAGAACATCCCTTCTCTTATTGTATTTTCGTAGTTGAACAAGTAAACTTACAACAAACAATGAATTTGTACACCCTATTTGATTGAATTATGGTTAAATTACTAGTTTGATAATCATAACAAAAGATTTTTCCACCGAAAAATGAGCGTTTCCCTACGACGGATCGAAACCTGTCGCTTTTGTGAGAAGTATCCTGCCTCCGCTTAGTGACTTAAGCCTGGTTGAAGGCTAAGATCATCACCATTGTGCGGAACACATGATCGTGGTCAATTGGCAGCGTTGGATCTCCGCCTCTCCACTTTTACCCAAACTTTTTAAACTAATCGAGAATTTTTAGAGAAAGAATAAGAGAAAAGTTTTTACCACTCTGGTATTCTTACTCAAACTTAGTACGTAATGGCAGTATTGAACATTGTAAATCAAGAGTGATAATTAAGGGATCAAAGTATAAAACCAGAGATTTACTATTTTGAAACATTTCTTGGTTTGTTAAGCTCTTAAAACAATAACATAAAAAACTATGAGAAAGACGATAAAACTTCCATTAAACAAATGAAAATGGAAAAGAAAAACCATCGATAAAACTTCCATTAAACAAATGAAAATGAAGAAGAAAAACCATCGATAAAACTTCCATTAAACAAATGAAGAATAATCTATTAGGGAATATTATTGTACATCGGTAGTGAGAATGAATTTTAAATAGTATATAAGGGATATGAATCAATCTATTTATTGTCAATTGGTTTTGAGTTGAAACTTCATAGAATTTAACATGGTATCAAAGCTTAATCTTAATGACCCATTATGATCCATCGTTATGAATCAAAATTGGTTAATCGATCCTTGCCTGAAGTTCTGAATTCTATAGCCAAAAGAGTCATCATCTCGAGAGGGCGTATTATGGAATATTATCTCACATCGGTAGTTGGAAGAGATCTTAAATAATATATAAGGGATATGTGTCAATCCACTCATTGTCAATTGGTTTTGAGTTCAAAGCCCATATGACTTAACAAAAACATCCAAGTGTTTTAGAAATGGTTGGGTCTTTGTCTCTCTTGGTCTTATAATATTGAGTCTTATAACTTCTTCAACTATTTGTTGGATCCGGAATTAACACAAAGAAAATAGAGAATATTCCAAGTATTGAAATATATTCAAACACAGGCTGAAAATGGGTTAGTACAAACAATAATTAGAAGTTAGGTTGCCTAGAGTAAATACTAAAAAGTTAGGGTGTTAGAGCGTAAATAGCAACGTTTTAGATTGCGTAAAGCATAAAGCGACAGTGGTCGCGAGCACTGAAGTATTAAATGTGGAAATGTCAGTGAGGTACTGAAAGTAAATGCAGGAAAGTAAGTGCGGTAAAGTAAAACATAAAGTAAAGAAGATAGAGAGTTCCCACAAAGGAAAGCTGAGCTAGTCGGCGTTTTATATCATCAATCTTACAACCAATAGCGAGCTATTTCATCAACGTCTAGTTGAGCTTGAGTCGAGAGATCGATTATAAGCGAGGTCAGATGCGAGACTCTTAAATAACACTCTAAAATCTCTCTACTCTCTCTCTCTCTCTCTCTCTCTAACTCTAGCGAACTCTCCCGTGTTTTTCTCCTGGCTAAACGTTGAGCATTGTTCCCTATTTATAGAAAACAATGTTCAGTTTAGACTTATGCTTATCGAACCGGCTTACGATGACTCATCATCCGCGGTTGGGCCTTGATGTTAGTCAGGTTTTGCCCTAGACATCTAATATCTACAAGTGCAAATAGACTATAATACGCAGGGATCGAATCCACATAGACTAAAACACTAACATGAAGAGATATGCAAGACTACGTAATGGCTAAGACGCAAGAGAAAGAGTTGGTTCGTAGCTAGGAATGGCGAATATCAAAAAATTGTGAATTAAACAAGCAAGGGTGATAATTTAGATAAGCAAGCAGTCAAATCTAAGGAATTCTAAAAGGGGGTTTGGCGGGAATCGCTCAAATATATGGTTAAGAAAAGAACTTAGGATCTAGGAACATAACTTATATTTCTAGACTAACTTGTCCTCACCCGATATTCGTCACTCAATACCAGACTAGAGTTTAACCAATATGAAATCCAATCTATGTCTCATTTACTAAACCTCTGAAAATAGGTCCACCATGGGGTCTGAGGTGTGAACCCACGCCTAACCTGTCCCTTCAGGTACTAGAAACGTCACTAATGGTAGCCCCAAGAACCTAGAAATCATGGTAGTCCAATCAAATTGTTATCTCATCGAACTAGGCGGTCTCGGTTAAAAAAAGTTTAATAAAGGTTAACCAGACTGGTCGCTTTGTTTGTCAGACATAACCGTTCAAGTCCATACTCCCTTAATTACTGAATTGGGTGATCCAAATTAATGCTTGTCAGCCTTGAATCATCATAAGCCTTAGATCTAATTTGTCAGACTGAATTTATGCTACAATTCAGCTACTAAGGAAATATCTTTATTGTTTCTTTTTCTCTAGACTTAATCAAACATAAACCCTAGTTTAACCTTCTATGAGAAACCTTAATTCTAACCTATTAGACTACTCAGACATGACGGATGCAATCAAACAATTCATAGTTGAAAACATATAAGAAAAACTGAAACAGAATAAATCACAAAGGTTCCAGATACATAATTGTCAATTCAGATCTATCTCCTTAAACAAATAAATAAATACCCTAGTTACATAAACAGTAAATAAAATGTCTTTATATTAAAATATATATTTAAATTTTTAAAAAGAAAATTTTGTAAAGTAATATTTCCTTTAACCAAAACACAATCCCTCGTTAAAAAATGAATATTTCATAGTTTTACTCATAAATTATATCTTTATTTGATTAAACCATCACTTATTTTAAAACGAAGAATATATATATATTTCATTTGTTTATAGTGATGCTTGCATCAATCTATAACTTTTTAAGACTAATTTACCAAAATTTCATAAAAACGGTTCCAAACAAATTTTTGAGTATTCAGAAATTAAGAACCCAAGGAAGACATAATGAGAGGGTCATCATCATGTTTTTTTTTTCCTTCTGAATAATATGATTAAACCTGAAAACAACATTACAAAAGACGGTCCTTATAGCCATAACATACTTACAACAGGACCAAAAACCCATATCAAATATACCCCAGCTTCTCCCTGTTAAAAAACTCTATCAATCACAAGGGAGCACCAATAGCTACATAAGACTGCCACAAAAAAAGAGAAAAGCAGCTTCTAGCAATCAAACAAGCACCTATATTTGATGAGGGTGTTTCTCCTATCACCTGCCAACAATGAAAACCATTCAACGATTCCAGGATGAAATTCACTTGATGTCTTAACCTAGGCCACCTAGCTGGCAGATTAATAGCTTTAACCACACTTCCACATTGAGGAGCAAAGATGACTTTAAGAAAATGTAAATCTAACGCATCTTTAACCGCCCACTCAATTGCAATCACTTGAGCTTCATCTTTGCTACGGGTTGATGTCCACGTTCTCCTGCTATGCATCAGGACCGAACCTTGATGATCCCTTATAACCCATGCCGCACCCACACTTAATGAGGATTTTTACCAAACCACACCTACATTACATTTTACCCAATCACTTGGAGGCGGTTTCCATTTAGTCTCTGACGTAAGCTCCAGAGCCTGTGAAGAGTTGCGATCATGATCTTCTATCTCTTGAGCCATATACCACATATTGCACTCATCATAGATCTTCTCAATGATATCCTCCTTCGGGACATCCCTATTAGAAAACAAAGTAGAGTTTCTGTTTTTCCAAATAAACCATAATACCCAAGGAAAAATCCTTCTCTTCTGAATAGACCATCGAGCTTCTTTCGATTTTTCTAAACAGTAATGGAGATTGACCACTTCTGAAGCTGCATTAAATCCTTGCTCCGGAATCGGAAATCCTGATCTCGCCCATACAAGTCTAGCAAAAGGGCAAGTAAAAAGGACATGGTTTATAGATTCTCCTTCATCACCACATACTTGGCATCTATCATCAATGGAGATAGCTCTACTCTTCAATCTATCCGCCACAGCCAAAGCCCTATTGAGAATCCTCCACATAAAATTTTTCAGTTTTGGAGAGGTTTTTATGCACCATACCTTTTCAGAGATCGAGTGAAGTGATGGCCTTTGATTCTCAGTTTGTATAAGCGATGCCTTCTCACCTTCAAAAGCAACCTTATAACCTGATCTCACTGAATATTCCCCCGAATTTGTGCTCTTCCATAACCAGAAATCTTGTTGATTCCGCACTGGTTTAGACGTAATGATTTTCTGGACATCTTCAGCAGTGAACAGAGTTCGCAATTTACTAAGATCCCATGTTCCATTCTCCTCATGAATTAGAGACTCCACCAACAGATTTTCATCTACCATATCCAAACTCCTTGCCGGAGGATGCGGAATCACGTCATCAATCCATGGATGGTGCCATACCTTAGTCTGAGATCCACTACCAATCTTCCTTAACAGACCTTTCACCAATAACTCTCTTCCAAATCTGATGCTTCTCCATACAAACGATGGACGAGAGCCTAAATTTGCTTGAAGAAAATCAGAATTCTTAAAATATCTGCTTCTAATTAATCTGGAGAATAAAGAATTGGGGGATTGCACCAATCTCCAAGCTTGTTTAGCAAGCAGTGACTGATTGAAACAAGAGAGATCTCTGAAACCTAGCCCCCCGGCATCCTTTGGGAGACACAGTTTTTCCCATCTTACCCAATGGATCTTACTTTCCCCTTTCATCGAATTCCACCAGTATTCTGACATTGCGGAGGTGAGATTTTTAACCGTAGCTTTAGGTATGCGAAAGCAGGACATCGCATAAACGGGTAACGACATCGCAACCGCTTTTAACAGTGTTTCCTTACCACCCATAGATAGTGATTTCATAAACCATCCATTAAGCCGCTTTGATAGATTCTCCTTCAAGAACTCCAACATCTTAATTTTTGATCCACTAAACACTTCCGGCAGCCCTAGATAAACTCCTGCACCTCCCTCAACTTGAATTCCCAACTGTTTCTTTATACTCATCTTTGTTCTTAGAGTAACCTTTGCTCCAAAAGTAACGGAGGATTTCTGATAATTAATAACTTGGCCTGTAGCCTTTCCATAAGCAGTCAGAATATTAATTAACACCTGGATTTGAGACTGCTCCGCTCTACACAGGAAGAGGCTGTCATCAGCGAAGAACAAATGGTGGATTGATGGACCCGACGAAGAGAAACTGATACCTTGGATGAGACCCTCTTTCTCTGCTTTGTTCAAGAGAAAAGTGAGACCTTCAGAACATAACACAAATAAGAACGGAGACAAGGGATCTCCTTGGCGCAGACCTCTTTGAGGTTTAATCATACCGTACGGACTATCATTCATTAGTACTGAGAAGGTAACCGAGGACACACAAAACATGATCCACCTTACAAATTTTATGTCAAAACCCAAAGCTTTCAAGATAGCCTCTAGATATGACCATTCCACTCGATCATAAGCCTTCGACATATCCGTTTTCACTGCTAAATAATCCTTTGCAATCCTCGGAAGAGTTCGCAGGCTATGAACCATCTCATGGGCAATTATTATATTGTCTGAAATCAACCTATTCGATACAAACGCAGATTGATTCTCAGAAATAATCTGATTCAGCAGAGGTTTCAATCTTGACGCCAAAATCTTAGAGATCGTCTTGTACAGAACTGTACACAAGCTAATAGGGCGGAGATTACTCATTCTTGTGGAGTCCTCAGTTTTAGGAATCAAACAAAGGTGGGTATGATTCCACTCTGAAGGGAATTCTCCTGTCTCAAAAAACATCTGAACTTCTTTCACAACACTCTCACCCACAACCTCCCAATAATGTTGGAAAAATAAACCTGTCATGCCGTCTGGTCCTGGGGCACTAGAAGCTTTGATGGAGAAAACAGCCTCTGTTATCTCTTCCTTAGACACCACTCTTACCAAACCTGCATTCATAGCAGCTGAAACTTTCGGCTCCATCAGCAGGAACCAATCCATAAAAGACGAGGGGTTCGATGTTTTAAAAAGCTCCGTGAAGAAACTCAGAGCAACCTCCCCTTTCGATGCTTCCGAGAATTGCTCTCGACCATTGGAGTCAATTAGTTTAACTATACCAATTCTGGATCTATTCTCTCTGTTTGATTCATTATATTCTCATAATCAACAGTATTGCTAACTTTTATCGGGTATCGCATTAAACTAATTGGTGAATTAATGACTAGTAGTTACTAACTTTTGATTTTTCCAATTCTGATATATTCATTGAGTGATGATAACTAAAGTGATGATTTGATATTTCTATTATTATTTTTTCAATAACACATGCATTATATTAGACTTGATTCTTAGATAATTTAGCTACCACATTAGCAAAAACTGCTAGCCTACATGTTCTAGTTAGGTTTTTTTATTTTATGTTTTAGATTTGAGACGTATTTATTATACAAATTAGGAGAGAATCCGCGCATGCGCGGATATCATTTTATATATTATTTATCATATGAAGTGTTTTCATTGAATTTTAATTAACTA
>OVAO01003322.1:0-11405 GCA_900406285.1 Biscutella auriculata | reverse complement strand
TCTCCTTGTAATTATAAAGAGGGAGAGAGTATAAAAGAGTAAGATATATAGAAAAGAGTACTATATAACATATCATTTTATGTTGAATAAGAGCATCTTTAAAAGATATTCTATAACCTCAATTATGAAGTTTTTTGTCCTTTAAAAAGAAAATTTAAAACTTTAAATTTAAATTTTGAGTATAAAAACTTTAAATATAGTGTTTCATTTCTCAAAACTTCAAATATTATAGTTACATATTTTTACTTGTATTTTGGTCCTTATAATTTCATATCATATTTTTTATTCTTAAATATTTTTTCTTTTATCATTTTGTTCTTAAAAAAATTATGTATCATAGATATTTCGAATTTGTTTTTATACATTTATCTTATAAATATAAATTAACTAGAAACATTAAAATAATGTAGTATAATGTAACAAAATTATTTCTTACAATTAAATTTGTTTTAAAAATTTATGAAATAATATATTATTTCACTTAAAAATTAAAATTTAATTATGTATTTTACGTAAGATTTTATATTGTTATATTTTATTAATTAATATTTTAATATATGTGATAGTGATTTATAATTTTTTTAATGAATTTAACTTAACTTATGCTCTAAAGTATTCTAGATTTTTGCAAAAGTTTTATTTAATTACTCAGTACCAGATTTACCCAATTTGCCTAAATACAAAATCCTCCTCCCTGTCCACACAATTCCCTGAGGAGTCGAACCAGGCGAAGCCCTCCGGTTTGGTCAGAGATTACGGTGAATACAACACCAGAACGTCCTCAGATGGCGACAACTCACCCATGTCTTATCGGACAAAGAATCTCTGTTCCGCAATTCCATTTCCTTTTCACTCCGAAATCTTTAACTCCGGAGTTCTCGACAAATAAGCGCTCGAATCTCTGCCTATCTTTCGGCTTACCACACTCCTTTGCTTCTTCTCCATCAATCTGGAACCCTAGAAAACCATCTCTGAGCTGTCTGCGAAATTACGCCGCTGTTGACGCAGCTGATACCAGTTCGTGCGAGGACGACTGGGATTGGAATCGTTGGAGCCGCCACTTCTCAGAGGTTGAAGAAATCGAGAGCCTAGTTTCTCTTCTCAAGGTTCTATCCATCTAAACTCGGTCTACTGGTGATTGTTTACTCACTAATCGGTTACTTAACAACTTTCCTAATTTTGGAGTCTGAATAAGTTTTCTAGTTTTGATATTCAAATTCACACCTTTCCGGACTATAGTCATTTTCCTGATAGACTTTTATGTAACAGCTTCAACTAGAGGAGGCCATCGAAATTGAAGACTTCGAAGAAGCAGCAAAGCTGAAAACAGCTATTTTAGAAGCCACTGTGAATGATGTTGTTGCTGAGATCATGTGCCAATTAAAGGCAAGGATTTTTATTAACATCAAACTTTTATGTTATCTTTTTACTTACATACGATAGTTTCCTCGCAGACTGCAATAAGCCAAGAGCGTTACCATGATGCCTCCAAATTGTGTAGCCAGACATTAAGTGGACTGGTAAATTTCTGTGTCACATCTATAATCCCAAAGAATATATAAAATAAGAATTCCAAATTCTTAACATTTTAACTGCTTCAAGATGTTTTCTTTTTTTTTAATTCCTTGAATGCTTTAATGCAAAGTGATAATGTTTCAACTTTTGTATGATTACCCTTGTCCCATAGATGACACTACTCACCTAAATCAAGAACAAAACTCAAAATTTACTAGTCTTCTCATGCTTTATAAGTAATACAGAAAAAGTTTCATATCTGTAAACTACTAAGGTAGTTAAGTTTAGTTGAAGGAATTTATGTAACTTGACATAAGTGAGGGTTTCACCTTAATAAGGATGGCTTCACATTATTCCCCAAATCTGTAGTCAAGAATCTATCCGTTTATTTGGACCTGGATCGGTTTAGAATTTGAAAGAACTGTCACGTCTCTGATGTCTATGTAGTTGGGTTGGTGGGTCGGTTGTCCTCAAGATTCTGAGGAACCATTTGGCAGAATTGTACGCATAACTCCAGGTGTTGGAAGGTTTATTGGCAAGAGTTACAGTCCAAGGTCAGAGCAAGTGATGCTGATGATTTAAATCCTTTTTCCAGTTGATGGTGATAATTGAATCTCATAATTACTTTGTACAGACAGCTGGTGACTGCAGCAGCTGGAACACCTCTGTTTGAGATTTTCATTGTTAAAGACACTGACGGAGGATACGTTATGCAGGTAATTTTAGAAAATCAAGTTTACCAAAAAAAAAAAAAATTTTAGAAAATCAAAATTTTAAACCCAAACTTAACAGTTCTGGTGACAACATATCTGTTTACCTGTATCTTTTATGGGATTCTATTACATAATTGCTACTCTAATCACCCTTAAGTTTTGTTCCTTTTCTGAAATTTTGTAAATATATATATGCAGATATATTGTTCTTTTTTCTTCCTAAAATTTACAGGCTAACCCCTTTTTACTGTTCTGTACTACATAACTGCATGTGTCCAGGTAGTGTACTTGCAGCCTGTCAAGCAAAAACCATCAATTTCCGAGAATTCCTATTTAGGAACACCACAATCATCAAATGCCTTAATTCAGAGACCATCCATTCTAGATGTACGAGGAAGTGAAGTGAAGGAGGATAAAAAAGAAGACAAACAACTAAATGTGGGGGAACCAACTGAAGAAGGGATTAAAAATGTTATAAAATTTCTAAAAGATAAATTCCCAGGGATAAAACTGAAAGAAATGGATGTTAGAATCCCCGATGAAGAGATTGTAGGCAGTGAGGATGCCACTGAAGACCTGGGTGGAGAAGGCATTGATGAAACTAATTCTGCTGATGAAGAACAAGAAGATGACAGTATTGAAGAAATCACATCTATGGGTAGTGTAGATAATGGAAAACATCTAAACGATAAGGTAGTCATCGGAGGGGCTTTACATAACTTAGAAGATGCCTCTACAAAGGATGAGGTTGTCCGTGTTTCAGCAGATATAGTGGATGCTGAAAGAGATTCCTTTATCTTTCATGTTCCTGGGAGAAGTAAGAGTGATATTGATACCGGAAAAAACACAATGTCCAAGGAACAAGTAACCGCTCTAGCAGCTCAAGGAATTTCAGATCTGATGCCAACAGAGGTTGCCGAGGCATTCTGGGGTTCAGAGAAAGCTTCTTTAAAGGTGAAGTGCTTGAATTTACACTGCTCTTTATAAAGCTGAACTCTACAATAAGATTAAGGTGTTTGTGATTAAAACCTCTATATGCTATATTACCTAAATGTTTTCTTAGCAGCCTTTGACATAAGTACTATTTTAGTGATGTCATGCATATCGCAAGGACAATGAAGAACCGCATACTTTGAATGTTTTTTAAATACCTATAGGAAGTTTCCACCGTTAACAGTTTCATGACTCCTTATATATTTGTGCTATAATGGATTTTATATAAGAATTACATTCAATTTTTTAAATACCTATAGGAAGGTTCCACGTTTTTACAGTTTCATGACTTAGTTCAATCATTGTTCTAGGTATCGAAAAATGTGCGGGAGATTGTTAAGCTTGCTATAAAGCAGGCACAAAGAGNACATTCAATTTTTTAAATACCTATAGGAAGGTTCCACGTTTTTACAGTTTCATGACTTCTTAGTTCAATCATTGTTCTAGGTATCGAAAAATGTGCGGGAGATTGTTAAGCTTGCTATAAAGCAGGCACAAAGAAGAAATCGGCTCTCTGAGTATACAACTTTTAAGAGAATCATATCTCCTGAAAGCAACCTAGACCCTTTTGATGGTAAGCATGCTAGTTCTTTTAATTTGGGTTTGTATTTGTAAAACTCAACTTGGGGTATGCTCTGAATTTGAAGTGCAGGCCTATATGTCGGTGCATTCGGACCTTATGGTACCGAGATAGTGCAACTCAAGCGTAAGTATGGTCGGTGGGATGATGGAGAAGGAAAGAACTCCTCAGATATAGAGTTCTTTGAATATGTTGAGGCTGTGAAGTTAACAGGGGATCCAAATGTGCCGGCTGGCCAGGTTATTTATGTTTCTAAACTTCATTTTTGAGTTGTTACATTTTTGTATGGGATAAAGAATTTAAGGGGTACGGTTACGAATTTTTGGTAGGTGACATTTCGTGCAAAGATTGGGAATGTGAATCGGAGGAGGAATCATGAAATGTACCCAGAGGAATTGGGAGTGGTAATGACACTTTACTCACCTCCTGACTTTTCAGTTAAATGAGAACTAAAACTGACCCATGTTGGACATGTAAATTGATAAAAGATTCAGAACTTTGCTTAAGCTAAACTTGTAACCTGAACAACAGTCATTGAAACAATAATAGCCTTAGACATTTGAAAAATGGGACGCTTTTGTTGTAAAAAAAAATGTGACGCATATGCAGAAGATGTTTATGTATATGTAGGTTGCGAGTTACGAAGGACAAGGAAGAATCGCACACTTTGGATTTAAAAATCCAAAATGGGTTGATGGGAGGCTTTTAAAACTGAATGGAAAGGTAATATACATTACATAGAAACACAGAGATTTTAGAGGCAACCATCATTTTTCTTGTGTCTTGCGGGTTAATAGTTTGGGGTTGTGTGAACAGGGAATTGGAGCATATGTGAAGGGTGGGGATCTTGGATTTGTGTATATTGGTCCTGAGCAGAGTTTCTTGGTCATTTTCAACCGTCTGAGACTGCCTGAGTGAACCAATACGCCATGGGTTCATTGTACTATAATACATCCCCCTTTGGCTTTGCTTCATAGTCCATACCTTGACAATTTTAAAAGCAATATATAACTGCGAGTGTGTTTATTTAGAATGATATATATATTTATTTATTTTTGCCAAAAAGAAGAAGTTTTAAAGATGTTTGTTATGGCTTCCTAGATATTCAATCCAAAGCTTTTCGTTTGGGTTCAAAAGAAGTTAACTCTAGTATGGCTAAGTAGTAATGTGATGGGCAACACGAATTTTAGAATAAAACCGAAACAGAAGATCGATCCTTTTTGTTTGTTTGTAAACAGCATTATAGGTTGCTGAGGATATCGCGAATGCTGGTTAGAGCTGTGAATTGGTCAGTATTTTAATACATGTAGAATTTGACTTCAAAATTATATATCAGTCTTCTGTTGCTAAATTATACACTTCATTACTCGTATTAAAACTTCAAATTCTGCATGAAATAGTGGTATGCTTTGTTTCGGACTTTTTTTTTATAGGATTGTTCGTCTTTGCAACAAAACCATCCTGTAAAAGAGTCTTGACATATTTTATAAAATTTAAAGTGTTAAAGTTCGTGCAAATCCATGGAAAGAGAATATTATAATACTCTTCCATGTTCTCCTTTTTGTTCTTCTAGTTAGAAATTAGTTTCTCTAAATTTAGTTGAAATTATGATTTGACAGCGCAATATAGAATGAAAAAGAAGCATTGCGGCAGCATTAAAGAGAATAACTTTTTCTCTCTCTCTTCCCGCCCCTCTCTCTTTGACATTCCCCCCCCCAAAAGATTAAAAAAAAAAAAAAAAAGTTCAGAAATTTCAACTC
This sequence comes from Biscutella auriculata, assembly GCA_900406285.1. NCBI lineage: Eukaryota > Viridiplantae > Streptophyta > Magnoliopsida > Brassicales > Brassicaceae > Biscutella > Biscutella auriculata. The sequence goes on along the minus strand of OVAO01003322.1, from coordinate 5,844 downwards.
TATCCCGAGTTTTCGTTTCCTCAATTACCCCTTCTCCCCAGATTTCCATTCCGACACAATCCCAAGAGGTTAGCAATTTTTGTTTCTTTGTTTTTCTCTTTGTCCCCTTTTCTCGATTCACTTTCTCTGTTTTTCAATTTTAAGTCTCTCAAACAAGGTAATATTATTCCCTCCTCTTCTTCTTACAATGTGCGGCCTTATTTGTTGTTATCTAATGAATGTCTGCAAGATTTTATATGAGCGTCTTTGGATGTGATAAGGGACCTTCAATGCTTTCTTCACCGTCTGTCTTCTCCAAAAAATCCGATTCCAATACATGTTTCTCTTTCATATTCTTTGTTTGCTCGCTATGTCATTTAATCCAACAGTTACCTTTTTTCTAATCATTTTTCCAAATTCCCGAGCCTTGTCTGAAATTCCGTTTTTTTTTTTTAGTTCATTAGCTCCATGGATGATGTTTGTTTATGCTTCTTTCTGTTTCGTATGCAGAAAAATGGAACAAGGGTCTTTTACGGATTTAAATGGTATTTCCAGACATTCTAGTGCCGATCATATGGTTGACACAACTATAGATGAACTCTGTAAGAATCTCTGCGAATTACAGAGTTCTAATCAGTCTCCATCAAGACAGAGCTTTGGTTCCTATGGTGATGAATCAAAAATTGATTCTGATCTGCAACATCTTGCTTTAGGAGAGATGCCAGATATAGATATTACGGAAGATGAAGGAGAGGAGCACAACGAATTGCAGAAGCCGGAAGTGTTTGACATCATGAGACCAGCAAGTACTACCAAGTCAAGCTCTTCAAACTTGGATTTGGAGGTCATGCCAAAGGAATCGGAGAAAAGAGTTGGTAAGAAGAATGTGACCAAATCGAGTTTGGGAAACGGTGGCATGAGGAAGAAGAAAGTCGGAACTAAGTTACAAAATGGAAATGAAGAACCAGCATCTGACAATGTAGAGTTGGCATGTTTTCTACTGAATCAAGCCAAAAACTTGGTTAGTTCTGGTGATAGTAACTACAAAGCGCTTGAGTTATCACTTCGGGCAGCTAAGTTGTTTGAGGCTTCTGCAGATAAAGGGAAACCATGTTTAGAATGGGTCATGTGTTTGCATGTTACAGCAGCAATTCATTGTAAGTTAAAGGAATACAATGAGGCTATTCCGGTTCTGCAGCGCTCACTTGAGATTCCAGTTGTCGAAGAGGGTGAAGAGCATGCATTGGCCAAATTTGCTGGTCTGATGCAGTTAGGTGACACCTACGCTATGGTGGGGCAGCTAGAAAACTCAATATCGTGTTATACCGAGGGATTGAACATCCAGAAGAAAGTTTTGGGAGAAAATGACCCGAGAGTTGGTGAAACATGCAGATACCTAGCCGAGGCTCTTGTACAAGCATTGCGGTTTGACGAGGCTCAGAAAGTGTGTGAAACAGCTCTTTCTATACATAGAGAAAATGGTTTACCGGCTTCAGTCGCAGAGGCAGCAGATAGAAGACTCATGGGTCTTATATGTGAGACTAAAGGGGATCACGAGGATGCACTCGAGCATTTGGTATTAGCCAGTATGGCCATGGCGGCAAATGGACAAGAGTCCGAGGTTGCTTTTGTTGATACTAGCATTGGCGACTCCTACTTGTCCTTGTCTCGTTTTGATGAAGCCATTTGTGCATACCAGAAATCTCTAACAGCACTGAAGACAGCAAAAGGAGAGAACCATCCAGCTGTTGGTTCAGTTTATATCCGTTTAGCGGATCTCTATAACCGAACCGGAAAAGTGCGAGAAGCAAAGTCATATTGTGAAAATGCCCTTCGGATATATGAGTCACAGAACCTAGAAATTTCTCCTGAAGAGATTGCAAGTGGTCTGACAGACATCTCTGTGATCTGTGAGTCTATGAACGAGGTTGAACAAGCTATAACCTTGCTGCAGAAAGCGCTGAAGATATATGCTGATTCTCCAGGCCAGAAGGTCATGATTGCAGGAATTGAAGCTCAAATGGGAGTGTTGTACTATATGATGGGGAAATACTTAGAATCGTATAACACATTTAAGAGTGCTGTCTCAAAACTAAGAGCGACTGGAAAGAAACAATCAACATTCTTCGGGATTGCACTTAATCAAATGGGTCTAGCTTGCATTCAGCTGGACGCAATAGAAGAGTCTGTTGAGTTGTTTGAAGAAGCCAAGGTTATTTTAGAGCAAGAGTGTGGTCCGTATCACCCAGAAACACTTGGAGTGTACAACAACCTTGCAGGAGCTTATGATGCAATTGGAAGGTACTTGACACTTGTGTTGAAATCTCTTTTCTTACTTCCTCCTATTGAGGGTTTTAACAAGTCATGGCTCGGTCATGATTACAGGTTGGATGAAGCAATAACGGTGCTAGGACACGTAGTTGGGGCTCGGGAGGAAAAGCTTGGGACAGCGAATCCAGTAACAGAAGAGGAGAAGATGAGGTTGGTTCAACTCTTGAAAGAAGCTGGTAAGGTTACAGGAAGGAAAGCTAAATCCCTCCAGACTCTAATTGATTCCGACCTCAAGACTTCCTCAGCTCTTCGTTAACATGTATTCTCTTACTTTTTCTTACTATATATATAGAAATGTGCATACTCTATTTTTCATCTTTGTGATTATGTTTGTGGTTTTGTCTTAGCGTCATTGTCTTAATCTGGTGTTTACTTGTATAACAACCTCAATTATTTGTTTTAATTGTTGAATGAGAAGATCATTACCACTTTATAAAGAAGAGATAAATAAACATTAGTTTTCACTTGTATACTTTATCTACAAGGATACAACTAAAAATGGTGAAAACGTAAACCAACTAATTTTACTAGCTCTTAACCTGACTAATCGATTGTTCTCATTCAGTCAGGGGATTAACGATAGCTAATCCATAATTAATAGTCGAAATCTGTTTCACAATCTCTTTAAGTGCCATCTTGTCTTTAAGTATAGAGGTATGCGAGACTCCAGTAAGCTCTACTGTTTTCAAGCTCTCAACTTTGTGATTCAACTCCAAAGCTGCTAGGCTCGCCAAATTAACTGTCCCGTCTCCATCTCCGTACTTAATCTCTGGTTGCACATCAAATCCTCCATCTCCATACACCAAAACTTCAGGCGTATCAACTGCTCTACCATATATGCAAGTGACTGGCACTCCCGCGGTCACCATTTCCTCTGTTAAAGGTAACACTCTTGTCTTGTAAGGAACAACTCCTTGTGAGAAACCAATGTCTGCAAGAAACCTGTCCATCTCGTAAGCTGTGTAGTTAACCCTTGGAGTAACAACAAGCGGTTTAGTTTTGTCGTGAAACACACTGGGAGATGGGAGTAGCCATTGGTTACTCTCGGAGGTCCTCTGCTGTGGCCTGACTAACAAAGGGTTAACTAAAGGGACACCGAGTGTGTTTCCAGAAGCAAATGTCTTCATCTGCTCAACGGTTCCACCCCATGGTGCAGCGAGTGCAACAAAGTGTTTGATGTACTTGTGGCGCCATGAAGGAGTGGTACGGTTGAGGAAATGTAAGACGAAAAGGCCTCCCAGGCTATGGGAGAGGAGTATCACTTTCTTTCCTTTGTTCTCACTGCTCGTTTTCTCCACCAAATCTTTCAGGTCTTGTAGGTATTGTGAGGCTACACGACACGGGTGGCCGGAACCAGCCAGGCCGTACCTGAAGTCATATGGAGCTCCTAGGAGGGTTCGGTCGTTAACATACCCGCAGCTGTTCTCTAGAGCTTCCACCAAAGGCGCCATGTAAGATGTGGCATCTCTGCAAATGACACCTCGTTATCAAGATACGTTTACATATCGATCTTTTAAACAAACAATTGTATTCTCCTCACATTCTAGCAAACATCATCAAGCTACAACCTTCTAGCTTCATCTATGATGGACAAAATGCTGTCTTTTTCATTGATGTCCCAAAAGGCAACATGGGAATGTTAAGAGGTACTAACCGGAGACTAGGGTCGAGGTAGAGAAGGGATTTGGTAGAACCAAAATGGGGAACCCGAGTATGGACACCAGGAGCATTTTGGTAATCATCCAAATCAGCGTCATAGTACAACATCATTCGGTCGTTGAAGCACTTGGTGAAGGGAGACAAAAGCACTGTTGGATCGAACCATAGCCTGAACCATCCCCCACTCTTCTTACGGATCGGATATAACCAGCTGCTACACCAGATACTGCTTGGCTTGTAGTCTCTGTCCAGTCTTGCCTCTAGCTGGTTGCCGCCGTTTCCTGGAACCAGAATCAGAGGGTGGACATTATCCACAGCTTGACACATCAAGCTCATCCTCGCCATTATGAGCATCTCTATGACTAACAAATAGCGTAAAGATGGTTTGTTCATATTCTTTGTAAGAAAACAGAGACTCATGGAGTTTTTGAGAAACAAAAAGTTGATTGGATTTTGAAAGTAAAATGCAAAAGTCAAGATTTAAGATGAGTAGTGTATGGTTATCAGGAACCCGCTTACTCATCTGGAGTCTCTACACATATTTATTTCCCTTTTATTACTTATCTGGACCTTTGTCAACACCATTCAACCAGAAACTACTCGAGTTCAATATTTGCTGATGTCATCACTTATATAAAAAAATCTGAAGATTCAGATTTTATTCTCAGTTTTATGTAAGAAAAAGTAGAATAGTGATTTTAGTTTTTATTTTTTTCTATATTTAGGTAGTAGATTTTGTGTGTTTAAAAACATAATTTAAAGCTAGTTATATATTTTTAAGGTTGTGTATTTTAGTGTGTGAGTTTTTTAATTTCCTATATATTTCTAAAAAAAATGTCTTAATTTTTTAGAAAAAGTTTATAAAGAAAACAGTGTATTTGAGATTCCCATCACAACAAGTGGATTTTCAAAAAAATTGTAAAAAAAGTTAGTTATATATATTTAAAGGTTGTCTCTTTGTGTGTGTGAGTTTTTTATTCTAAATATTTTTAAAATTTGTATTTCTTGATTTTTTAATCCTTTATATTTATTTATCCATTTTCAATATATTTTCTTTGAAAAATATTTTTTTAGTTGATTTACCCAAGTCTCATTCTCAAATAATTCTAGTTGTTGAATTTTTAAATTTTCTAAACATTTATTTATATATTTTTAATGTTGTATTTTTGGAAAGAAAATAGTTTTTGTTATAGTTATTTTGTTTAAGTTTAAAGATTGTTTGTTATAGTCGAATTGTTGAAATTATATAATTCATTTGTATTTTTTCTAACCTACATAATTATTTTGTTATAGTAGATTTGTTAAACTTTTTAGTTATTTTCAATATTGTATTTTAGATTTTTTTAAGACATTTAAGGTTATCCACACAAAAAAATTAATATAGATTTTATAATTTTTAAGAAAATCGGTTTTACATATTTTATAATATTTAGAAAAGTAGAAATATGTCATCATAATATAAATATATTATATTTATTTTAAAAGATGTTTTAGATTCAAATTCCAGTTAAACTGCTATTACTTTTGAAAATATGACTTATTTTCTTCAGTAAAAAATGTGACTTTAAAATAACACTCATTCATGTCTTTTCAAAATTATAAATATTTTCAATTGCGTTCAAGGTTGATATTGTTTTATTTTTAAAGTTGTTGATGTCTTATAAAGAAAAAATCTAACAGTTCTGATTTTTTTCCTCGATACGAGTATTTAATAGTTTTTTATTTAAAATTAGAATTGTGATCTACGCCATGCGTGGGGTTAAGATATTTATATTAGATATAGTTTTAACATTTTTATTTTTAATAATTACTTAATTTAAAATATATTTTGATTTTTATAAAGATAAATATTTACTTATATTGTTTAACTACCAA
>OVAO01003321.1:0-11406 GCA_900406285.1 Biscutella auriculata | reverse complement strand
TCGTGACTGGTTCTTTCCCGCGATTTCTGCAATCTTTCAGTCATCGTCCATCTTCATCGCCGAGATCTTGACATCGTGAGAAAGTCGATCTCCAAACGGGGTTTTCCCAGGTCATCGGGAACTGCAACGCGGTCTGCAGCTCGTCTCGCCCGAGATAAACGGTTCGCGTCTTCACTTCTAGCCGTGAGCCCCCGTCGTGTAGCTCCTCCCACCGTGGCGTAGACAAAGACGCAACGCTTGGCTCGCGAAGCCAGAGAACGTGCGGAGCTCGCGAAACAGAAAGCGATGGACTCCTCCGATTCCGGCGAATCCAAACAACAGAAAGAAGGCACACACAGTGAGGTTACAGAGGGTGAACCTCGTTGGGCGAGAACTACTATGGCGGCTATCACGGAACATGAACAGCGCACGGAAGAAAGACTTGCTCATATATAGAGGAATCCATTGCACGCACTGTGACACTTGCTGTGGCTAAGGCGTTAGATGACCAAGCAAAAGGGATGTCAAGAACAGATCACTTGGATGCAAGACTTCGACAAATTTCGAAACCTCACGGGAAAGACAAGGTTCTGGGCTCACAAGATATACGCTACTCTGGGCTCACATGATATACGCTACTCCAGTGATGATATCGATTTACGGCCACACTCTCTACATCGTATGGGACAACCATCTTCTCAACCTTTCCAGGTAAGTGTTTCTTCCTTGGAACAGAACCGCCTAGGTAGAGAACAAACGGTTGCTAGCACTCGTTTTGATAGGCTTGACAATGATAACTTACCACCTCAGGGCAATAGGAATGAATTTTGGGAATATAGAGATCACAATGATAGACAATCACATAGACTCTTATCCGCTAGAGATAGGATGCTTAAGAGAATAGATATGCCTATCTGTAATGTGAATGACATATATGGGTGGATTTCCTTGGCTGAAAGATTTTTCAGGTTGGGCAAGTACGACGACAGAGATCGTTTGGATCTGATATCTCTCAATTTGGAAGGTGTTGTGTTAGGTTGGTACAATAGCGAAATGGAATATCAACCCTTTGTTTCATGGAGTGATTTTACAGAATGTTTGGTAGCAAGATTCAGTGATATCGTCGCAAGAGACCCAAGTCAGATTTTTTTCGCTGTGCATTAGACCTCTACAGCAGAATCATATATCGAGGAGTTCGAGAGTTTGTTATCTTTTNACCCTTTGTTTCATGGAGTGATTTTACAGAATGTTTGGTAGCAAGATTCAGTGATATCATCGCAAGAGACCCAAGTCAGATTTTTTTTGCTGTGCATTAGACCTCTACAGCAGAATCATATATCGAGGAGTTCGAGAGTTTGTTATCTTTTACTCATGGGCTGTCTACCATTCAAATTGAAGGTGTTTTTATGAATGGCTTAGTACCCGCAATGCGAGAAGTGGTTAAGATGACAAAACCAGTTAATCTTACTGAGATGAAGATGACAACTAGACAGATGGAGAAGAGTTCGATTTACAGGGTCGTTTGCCGTGACAAAGCTTCGGTCCACAGGTATTCACCAGGACAAAATCCACTAAATGCAGTGACTCGACACCGCAACAACGCACCTGACATCACAGTCCAACCGTCTCGGCCATGGATACCAAATAGTGCTCGCCCTCAGCTCAAATTGTGTGATGTAGAGATAAGGGACAGGAAGAAAAAAGGTTTATGTTTTAAATGTGACGCTGAGTGGCAGCGAGGCCATGAATGCGCCAACAAAGAACTTCAGATCTTGACAGTGGTACACGGATGTGAAATGGAAATATTGGATCAAGAGTTTGATAGTGAGTTACAAGACGGAATAGACCCTGAACTGATGGTGCTTTCATTCAATTCATTTGTGGGATTATCTTCACCACACACGACTAAGCTCCATGGATGGATTGGAAAGACATTAGTGACAGTGTTGCTTGATAGTGGAGCTTCCCACAACTTCATCTCCCCAACCATTGTCGACAAAGCAAGACTACATATTACTCAAACCCCTAATCTGGACGTTCAGCTGGGCAACGGTGCAACCATTAATGGGGTTGGCTTATGCAGAGCAGTGCCGATCACCTTGACAGGAATCGAGTTCTGTACTGATTTTATCTCCTTAGAACTCGGAGGAGCAGATGTGATCTTGGGCATTCAATGGTTGGAGATGTTGGGTAAATGTCACATTGACTGGAAACTTTAGGAACTGTCCTTCACTCACAAGGGTCAGCTAGTTACTCTTTATGGAGACCCCACTTTGCACTCTTTTCACTCAATGAAGTCTCTGTTGAGGAAAAACAACTAACACTGTGACAAACAGAATTGGGTTTCGGGTTTTACAACAACACAAGGATGCGGTTCAGATGAAATACCAGATCAGATACAACAGGTACTGACGCAATTTGCAGGAGTTTTCGAAACACCTAAAGGTCTCCCACCGATACGTGGTTATGAGCACACTATTACACTTTTCCCAGGAACTGAACCCGTCTCTGTCCGGCCTTATCGATACCCTCATGCGAGCAAGGCCGCCATGGAGACAATGGTGCAAGACATGCTGGCTACTGGCACTATACGACCCAATCGCNCTCAACATGGCGTTTCTGTGTGGATTATAGGCGCCTGAATAAGTTCACAGTTATGGACAAATTTCCCATACCGGTTATCGACCAGCTGCTGGATGAGTTGTATGGCGCCATTGTTTTCTCTAAACTGGATATGCGTTATGGATACCATCAAATAAGAATGAAGGAGTCAGATATCAAAAAAACTGCATTCCGCACTCATGAAGGACATTACGAGTGTGTGGTAATGCCGTTTGGTCTATCCAACGCTCCTGCTACGTTTCAGGCTTTCATGAATGAAGTATTTCGACCGTTTTTTAGATCTTTCGTATTGGTCTTCTTCGACGATATACTGGTTTTTAGCATAAATTTAGAGGAACATGCTCGCCATCTGGAATCAGTTTTGCAAGTTTTAGCCTGTTTGCAAACAAGAAAAAGTGCCTGTTTGCTAAGGACAAAATCGAGTATCTGGGGCATTTGATTTCGGCCCAGGGAGTTGAAGCTGACCCAGCAAAGACTGAAGCAATGCGAAATTGGCCAACACCTAAATCCGTGAAGGCGCTGCGTGCCTTTCTGGGTCTGACAGGCTATTATCACCGTTTCGTGCGTGATTATGGGTTGTTAGCTGGCCGCTGACTGCTTTACTAAAGAAGGACCAATTCTTGTGGACTAATGAAACTCAAACCGCTTTTGAGAAGCTCAAACAAGCAATGATTACTGCTCCAGTCCTCTGTCTTCCTAACTTCTCAGAACAATTTATCGTAGAAGCCGACGCTTCCGGATTTGGCCTTGGCGCAATTCTTATGCAGCAGAAAAATCCGGTGGCCTATTTCAGTCATGCCTTAACTTCCCGAGAACAGTTGAAGCCAATATATGAGAGCGGACTTATGGCAATTGTGTTTGCCATCTCCAAGTGCCGCCACTATCTTATTGGAAGACACTTTGTAGTACGCACAGATCAGCGTAGCCTGAAATATTTACTTGATCAGCGCGACATATGCATGGATTACCAAAGATGGTTGACTCGTTTGCTAGGGTACTCATTTGAAATTGTTTATAAACCCGGAACATAAAACAATGCAGCAGATAGTCTTTCGCGAATGGCCCAGTCCGAATTTCCTCAGTGCTCCTCCATGCTTATGGCTCTAACTGTACCCTCCACACTTCAGCTACATGATTTATTAGCAGAGACAACGGCTGACCCAGCGGTGCGAGCAAAATTCGACGAGGTCTCCAAGGGAACATCACCGGGATCAAAGTTTGCTATCCGGGATGGGAAGCTATGGCAAAAATCGGGTTTGGTCATTTCACCCAAGTCCAAATTCATTCCTCTCTTATTATCTGAAGGCCATGATAGTTGTATGGGAGGTCACATCGGCATTTTGAAGACATTGAAAAGAATTAAGCAATGGGTATATTGGTATGGGATGAGGAAGCATATTGCAGACTATGTAGCAGCTTGTGATGTTTGTCAAAGACAAAAATATTCTACTCTCTGTCCAGCCGGTTTACTTCAACCATTACCGGTTCCGAAAGCTGTTTGGGCTGACATTAGTCTCGATTTTATTGAAGGCTTACCAATGTCTCAGGGAGTAAACATTATCTTAGTCATTGTTGATCGTTTCAGCAAATATGGTCATTTTATTGGCCTTAAACATCCTTTTACTGCGACTGATGTGGCTAACGTTTTTTGCAGACAAATAGTTAAGCTGCATGGTTTTCCCAGCTCAATAGTTTCGGACAGAGACAGGATATTCCTCAGCTTATTCTGGAAGGAACTATTTCGATTGGCGGGTACCAAACTGAATTTCAATTCCGCTTACCATCCTCAATCCGACGGCCAAACCGAAGTGCTTAATCGGTGCCTTGAGACATACCTCCGCTGCTTCGCGTGTGATCACCCGAGACAGTGGTCAAAATTCCTTCATTGGGCTGAGCTATGGTATAACACTTCTTACCATACAACACTCCAACTTTCTCCTTTTCAGGTACTGTACGGACGCGAGCCTCCCTCTGTCTTGTGGTTCGAACAAGGGTCCACAACGAACACAAAATTAGAACAGCAGCTGCAGACTCGGGATGCGATGCTGCTGGCCATACGTGAGCGGCTACTTCAGGCTCAAAATCGAACGAAAAGAAACGCTGACAAGCATCGCAGAGAGTTGGTTTTTAATGTAGGTGATAACGTCTTCCTGAAGCTAAGACCATATAGACAGCAGTCGGTGACAAAGCAAATTTGCCAAAAGCTCGCTGCGCGTTACTATGGTCCATTCCCGATTCTGGAACGCTTTCGCACAGTAGCATATCGCCTGCAATTACCACCGGATTCGCGGATTCATCCGGTGTTCCATGTCTCACAGCTCAAACCCGTTATCGGTAAGCATCATCAGGTGAATCCTCTTCCCTCTACGTTTTCTGCAGATGACCCGTTCGTTTTGGAGCCAGATGCAGTTCAGGATGCACGCTACACAACTGAAGGTCATTTGGAGGTCTCTGTGCTATGGAAAGGACTGCCTGAACACGATTCTTCATGGGTGCTAGCTCGGGAACTTAGGCGTCAATTCCCTGATTTTCCGCTTGAGGACAAGCTCAATTTCGACGGGCGGGGTAGTGATAGGCTGGATCACGTGTATGTCCGCAGAGGGAGACATCGAATAGCTCAGGACAAGGCATGACGCACGAGTCTGTTGTTGCAGCTTTAGTACATTATAAGTTTAGTAGTTATGCAATTGGGCCGATTTAATGTGGTAAAACAATTGGTTCAGTTTAGATTGGATTATCACATTAAACGGTTTAACTATTTAGTTGAGAACTGAAGGTTGTATTTTCTTTATCGGAACTTTGGATCTTCTCGGAGAGAGAGGATTCTAGGGTTTCTTTGGGAATTCGATCATGTTATGAGATTGAATTGGCCATCTTTTGTAATTCAATCCTTTCTGTTCTTATCAATAAAGAGAAATTACAATCTATTTCTTAACATAAACTCTTACAACAACACTTTTATTGGTTGGGCATTCAAAAACAGGTCTAGGAGTTCGTGGCGACTTGTAGTGTGTGTTAAACACACAAATACTCCACCTTGGCACTCACTGGCCTACTTCAGTTGTTACCGGTTCCCTATAAGATTTGGGAGGACAACAATTTAGACTTTTTCGAGGGACTTCCATTGTCCGAAGGTATTAATGTCATTTGCCTGTTGGTGGATCGACTTAGTAAGTATAGTCCTTTTTTGGGACTCCGTCACCCTTTCACAGCAAAGGAGGTGTCCGTACGCTTTGTTGCAGAGATCGTTTGGCTAGATGGTTTCCTGATTTCACTCAGGTTTTATCCTAGACAGTTAAATCTGCATAAACAATCGCTATAGTACTTAGGGATAGAATCCGCATAGACTAAAGTGCTAACAGAAGAGACACGTAAGAAATAGTAATGACTAAGACGAAACAGAAAAAGGTTGTGAATTGGTAACTAGCAATTTTGAAAGCAATGTAAGCAGTAAGAAGCAAGTAAACGAGATTGATACAGGATAATGCGAGAAAACAGACCTAGGGAATTCTAAAGGGGGTTTTCTGGAACTAATTCTTTTTTCTACTCAAGAAAGGAATTCAGATCTATCGAACCTATTTCAAATCACTGAAAGTAGACTAACTCAATACGTGTGGGCTAACTTATGCCTAGACTAACTCTTCAAACACCTAACGCTTGTCAATGGGTGATAGACTAATAGCTATACTAAACGAGACCTACTCTAATCCCTAAACCTTATCTCTGAATATAGACTAACCTAATCTCGTCGGAGCTAACCTATGCCTAGACTAACTCTTCAAACATCTAAAGCTTGTCACTAGGCGCTAGACTAATAGTTTTTAAACAAGAATTAGTTTGGTTTACTAAACTAGTTTATTATACCCTAAGTGTTAAATTCGTAGTCTAAACTTTTCCTAGTTTGTCGATTTGAGTGATCTAATTAATTTATTGTCAAGCTTAAATCATCATAAATCTATATCTAGTTTGTCAGGCTAAACCTATATTACAAACCTAAAACTAGTAAATGATCCTACTGTTTTATATTCTCTAGACCTAAAAAGCATGAACGCTAATTCTCCTGAAAACCCTAGATATAATCTATTAAACTACTCATACACGGTAGATGCAATCAAACAAATCATTATCAAAAACATGAAACAAAAGCTGAATAGAATAAATAACAGGGTTTCAAGATGAAAAATTGTAAGATCAGATCTATCACTTTATCAAAATCAAAATCAAAATAGATTGTAAAGTAACTTGGAAAAAAACTAAAAACTAAAACTCTCTAGGAAAATCAGATTCTTCTGTTGCTTTTATAGTGCCTTGATGACGTCACTAAAGTGTGTGTGGGCCCAAATTTAAAAATCGTGAATCTGGCAAATTAGGGTATTTGGTTCGATCGAACTAGATTTGGTTTGATCAAACCACCCTGGTTTTCATCCACGTGCCGTGTGATTTGCGGACAGTTCGAACGATATGCCTTGAATTGGTTCGACCAAACCAAATGTGGTTCGATCGAACCGAACCTCACTTCTTCAGTCAATCCTATTCTTTTGGATCGAACTCACCGGTATTGCTCAGGGTAATGGTTCAATCGAACTCAAGCTTCGAAAAATCTGAGTATCTTTGAATCTTCCTATAATCTCGTCTAAAAGCTTTTGTTATCCAAACGCCTACTCTAGACCTATAAAACCCCAAAAGGAGGCAAAAAGACTCCAAAACACGTTAATAACTCATTAGTGGGCTCATAATCATGCCAAAAGACAAGTTATAAACCCCAAAAATCATGACATATCAATTCCCCCAGACTTGAACCTTTGCTTGTCCTCAAGTAAAGACAATCAAAATCCCAAGGAGAAATTATAGGGACTCTTCTTTCTTCAGCTGACCAAAAGCTAGATTAAACTTGTAGACCACATAAAGACTAAACCTGTTATAACACTGTTCCCAGATCCCCAGGATGACTCCCCAATCTCACCATGCTCTAAACTTCAACCTGAGAAGAATCTGCATTCAAGTCAGTTAACTCACTACATTCATTAAATCTTGGCGTGAGTTTCTCATTAAGGATTCTTTTAACTAGGGAAAGAAGGCTAGTTTATGATGTAAGGAGGCTTACATGATTGTGAGGTTAATGGCGGATCCAGAAACGTTTTTACCAGGTTCAAAATATAATTATAAAATAAAAAATGTTTCTAAATTAAATAAAAATAAATTACAAAATAATTATGCGTTCTTTAATCTGTTGGAAACTTTTCATTACATATTCGTTTGTAATAGTTTTGAACATATCTTTTTGATGAAACAAACTAGACAATCATTCAAAAATGATCTCCAATCTGATTGCGTTGATGTGTTTATATAATCTTCATTGCTAAAAAGCATCAAAACCAATATCAAAAACCTATAAACCATATGATTGGATAAATGTTTTTGAGTTTCCACGGACATCTTAGCAAGTTCTCCAAGATTTTTCAGATGAGTAAATCTTTCGTCATTTCGGATATTATCAATGTAGATATGTAACTACTGCTTGATATGTAACTACTACCCAAGTTACCATAAGAAAAATACTAGTGAGGCTAGATCGAGACCCCAAACCGGTACGACCTCACCAGAGACTCCATAGTTTGAGTCCTGGACAAGGGTACCGGTCACCCCTGACCAGTACGTCCCGCGTTTCTAAGAATTTTACTTTCCTTTTTCTCTTTATTGAGCCACTATATACGGCCAAAAACTAAAACCATAAACCCTAAGTTTTATGTTAAGTTGTTTTTGGATATTTTTTAAGGTTTTGAACGTTTAATCATCTCTCTTTTCTCTTGATTGATTTATTTTCTTGTGTTAATCTTGCAGTTTTTTCTTCTATCTTTTCTGTTTGCTTCATGAATATGCACAAATCCATCATGGGATCTTGTGTTTCAATCATGATTAACGAGTAATCTTCTCTAAGTAAATGAGTTAAGTAGATTAGGGTGATTAAGTGATTAAAAATGATGTATAGTGCTTAGATTGTTCATTATCTTCACTTATTTGATATGCTCAATGTTAGATTAGGCTTAGCTACTCTAATCTAGAACTTAGACAAATTGTTTCCCGGAAAGTGTTCGATGAGATGTCTGAATGAATCATTTAAGTGATAAGTAATGCCTAGCCAAGGGATTTGGTTATGAGACCTTGGTAATTGCATAGACTAGACCTTAATGCTTGTTAATTATGTGGTTAGTCAAGGATTGTACCAATTGCATGATTGGGAAAGGGGTTTTACCACAAGAGTGGATTAGCCTAATTTAGGTAGTTCTTAGACTAATGATAAGCATTGTATGATAGAAATGAGTGTCATAACCTAAACTTGATCACCGAGTCAATTTCCTTTACCCATTTGCTTAGCTTTACATCATTTTTAGTATTAATCGCTTGTGTTGACTTTATTGCTTTTGTTGACTTTCTATAATTGCCTTATTTCACTTAGTAGTTCAAATAGGATTGTTCGTAACAAACTTTGTCTTTTACTTCAACCTAGACATAGTAAATTCTCTATAGAACTAGTGTTGTTATAACCACCCGAGATGGATCCATAATCAAACCTTACACAACATTAATAGACTAGTTCTTAAATGATAAGAATCCACGTTTATGAGTTGGCGTTTTTGCCATATTGAGTTTAGTGATAGCCAATAGTTCTTTGTGTTTACTAGGGACTAGGTTTTTCTCTTTCACGTTACTAATAGTTCATCCCTTTTCTCTTTTGATCTCAGGTGTATGAACACACACTCTCAAGGATCCACAAACTTACTACGGATACCTACATATATTAGAGCTCTAGTATGACACAACATACGAGTTTGAAGAGCAACTGAGAGATTGAACCAACTCTTCCGTCTCAATCCAGAGATGGCTGAAGGGAACCAACATGATGACTATGGTCAAGACCCAATTCCACCAAACCCACCAATTGCACCGATTCCACCACGAGATAACCCTCCTATTCGGACTATAGGAGACAACAATGAACCAAGAGTGCATGGCAATAAAGCTGGGATTAGAGCACCACAAGTGGAAGCTAATAATTTTGGAATCAAGAAAAGTCTGTTGAATATGCTACTGAATCGACAGTTCTAAGGGCTTCCCTTAAAAGACCCTCTAGACCATTTGGACTACTTTGATAGGATATGTGGGATTGTTAAGATAAATGGTGTGACTGATGACGCCTACAAGCTGAAGTTATTTACTTTCTCTTTGGGTTGAAATGCACACAACTGGGAAAAGAATTTGGCCCATGACTCTATACTCACCTTGAGTGAATGCAAGAAGGCATTCTTATCGGCCAAGTTGAGAAGTGATATCTCAACATTTTNTTTTCTCAGAAAGACATGGAATCGTTTGCTGAAGCATGAGATCGCTTTAAGAAGTACACTCTATAGTGTTCGCACCACGAGTTCATGCCTGAGAGTCTTGTGAGCACATTCCACAAAGGCCTCCAGAAAGTGTACCAAATGATGTTGCACACTGCAAGTCGGGCAATCTCATTAATCTGACATATGTCGAAGGTTCAGTTCTCATCAAGAAGCTCGCCCAGAGTGGAACCAACTATGTAGCATCTACATCGAGAATTCAAGTCTTTCTTGTATACGTCAAGTTTGATTTCTTAC
This sequence comes from Biscutella auriculata, assembly GCA_900406285.1. Classification (NCBI taxonomy): domain Eukaryota; kingdom Viridiplantae; phylum Streptophyta; class Magnoliopsida; order Brassicales; family Brassicaceae; genus Biscutella; species Biscutella auriculata. Next base: position 1,168 of record OVAO01003321.1, on the reverse strand, counting down.
ATTATTACTAATTTGATATGTTTTCTTGCAAAAAATTTGTGATGGTGGGGATTACGATCACTCAGTTCACCAGAGTGATAGCACTAGGGACGCCGATTTAAAGGCTGAATTGAAATCTCTAAATGAGAAAATAGACTGGATGGTACTTTCCCAACGTGCCTCGGTAAACTTTGTGGGTCAAGCTGAAGAGGAGATTCCCGAGGAGTATTAGTTGGAGGAAGTTTAATATATGGGTAATCAAGGCTACTGTCAGTCGTACAACAACTACAACCCCAACTTGAACCTGTCTTACCGTAGCACCAATGTTGCTAGTCCTCAAGACCAAGTATATCCTCCATAGAAGCAGTACCACAACTAAAACAACCAACAACACAAACAATATCAAAACTAAGGGGGTTCACGACCATGTCGTCTCATATCTATACTAATCTCAACTCCAAGATCGACTCCATGTTGTCTCACATTAAGAATCTTGATAATCATGTTACTCAGGTTGTCTCATTGATGTGTGCATATTTTGGCGGATTTAACATTCGATTTGCATTAGTTTAGGATACATTTTAGAGTCTCTAGGTTGCATTTGCTTGGTTTCCATCATTTTAGGTGCAGAGAAGGAAAATGAGAAGAACTGAACGATCGTGGAACGTTTTAGGAGCAAAAATGACTAAGGCGCAATGGTGTGCACTGACCGGTGAAGATCAACCATGCCCGATAGGCGAACCACCGTCGGTCACGTGCGCCGGTCTGCACTGACCGGCTGGGCCCCGACAATACCTTTTTTATTTGGTCATCTATATAAGGGCCCAAGTACAAAAACACTAACACACATTTTCCCTTAGTNTTTTTCTTAAGTTTTTGAAGTTTAGATCTCTATTTTCTCAAACACTTGTGAGAGATTACTTTGGTATTTTTTTTATTGCAATTCTATTTCCCCATTTGATTTTGTTCTTGATTGCTTGATCTTTGATTTCAATTCATTATAATCTCAATCCCTCTCACAAATCATGTCTAGAAATTGTCTAAGTGTTCTAGGCATGAGTTGTGAGTAATTCTCATAACTTATGGATTAGGGGTTAAGTATGGGTAGATTTGATTACTAGAAATGGATTAGATCCAAATAGAATAAGTATCCTCAATCTATTCATGAACATAATGCTAGAATATGAGT
>OVAO01003320.1:0-11410 GCA_900406285.1 Biscutella auriculata | reverse complement strand
CTGTTGGAAATCATTACCTGAGAACGGTAAAGTTGTTGTGATAGAATTAGTGACTCCAGATGATGCAGAAAATGGAGACATTAATGCAAACATTGCCTTTGACATGGACATGTTAATGTTTACCCAATGCTCCGGCGGGAAAGAAAGGTCACGTGCCGAGTTTGAAGCTTTGGCTGTGGAATCAGGCTTTACCGATTGCAAGTTCGTTTGTCGCGCTTATCACTGTTGGATTATTGAATTTTGTAAAAAAAATGTCTAAAATCTATAATCAGGTTGTTACTTTTTTTCTTTGTTTCAATTCGTTTCTTGACTTCAAGTACAATTTCGCATGGCCTTCCCTCGATATCGCCTTTGAACATTGACTTCAAACTAAAACCAATTGACTTCAAATGCATATTTCAAAGCATTTAATGGCAAATTTTATACATTTTTAAAGAAATATATATAATAACCATTTATTAAAATTTGCTGATGTCATTTCTTTTTCAAAAAAAAATAATTTAATGGTTGAAGACTATTTTATTTTAAAATTTAATAGATATATTTTCTTTCCATAACATCAACAATTTTATAAAAAACAAAATTAGTCAAATAGTCGAGTATGTTTTGCTTTTAAATTTAAATATTTTATGAAGAAAAAATTATCATTAACTTTTAAACGTCCACATTTTTATAAGAAAAAGTCAAGTTAATGATTTAGTTACTATTTCTATATATAATAACAAAATCAAGAATTTATATTCCTCGCATTTAAAAAAAAATTGAAATAAATTAAAATTCGAAATTCTTTACATTATTTAGGAGATAGAAAATTTTCAGGGACTTTAAAATATGGAATTTCAATAATTCCATAGAAAATCACAGATAAATTTTGTAAGTAAATGAAAACTTGTGTGTATATGTTTTACATATGCTCAAACTAAAAATAATTTTTTTAAAATATAAAAATCTAGCTTTAAAAAAAATTCTCTTTTTGTTTGAATTATCATCAATCTAATTAACATAATTTTCAAAAATTCAAAATTATACCGTTTTACAAAATTATTATCCACCAAATCACCATAATTTTCCAATACGAAATTTTAGTATTTTACAAAAAAAAAAAAACAGTTTCAATGGAGTACCACAAATCAACATAATTTCTCAAAATATTTTTTTTTAGCATTTTACAAAATAGTTTAGGTTTATGGACTATTAACCATCAAATCATCATAATTACACAAAAATGATTCTGAAATTTTTACAAAATAGCGATTTTTATGGACAATTATCCACTGAATCAACAAAATTTACTAAAATTCAAGCATTTTACAAAATTTCTTTGTTTTTGTGGATTGTTATCCACAAGATAAACATAATTTCCCAAAATACAAAAGTATAACATTTTAAAAAGTATTTTATTTTTATGGACTATTATCCACTAAATAAAATATCTTCACAAAATATAAAATTCTAACATTTTAAAAAATATCTCAATTTTGGTGAACTATTATCCATCAAATCAATCTAATTTCCTTAAAATATAAAGTTCTAGAATTATACAAAATGTCTCAGTTTTTATGGACTATATAATCAACAAAATCAACATAAATATCCAAAAATACAAAACCTTAGCTTTTTATAAAATTTCTCGGTTTTATGGACTCTTATATACCAAATCATTATAATTTTTCAAAATATAAATTCTAGATGTTAAAAAGTCTATAATTTTTGTGGATATTACCCAACAAATTACTATAGTTTTCTTAAATTCAAAATACTAGCATTTTACAAAATCTCTTAATTTTATGGACTATTATCCTTCAAATCAATATAATTTTCAAAAATATAAAATTCTAGCATTATATAAATTCTCCCAGTTTTTAATGGACTATTATCTATCAATTCAAAAAAAATTCACAAAACACCAAATTCTAACGCTTTACAAAATCGATCTGTTTTTGGGGGTTATTTTCCATCAAATTAGCATAATTTTTTAAAAAATATCTTATTATACGTTCTTACAAGACCTTTCAATTTTTATGGACTATTATCCATCAAATAAACATAGTTACCTAAAATACAAAATTCTAGCATTTTATAAAATCTTTCAATTTTTATGGACTATTATTATCCATAAAAACAACATAATTTTCCAAAAAAAATTTTGCATTCTACAAATATTTCAGTTTTATGAACTATTATCCTCAAATTAAGCATTACTTTACAAAATACAAACGTCTATTATTTTATATAATCTCTCAACTTTATGTACTAAGGGAGCATACTTTCCTAAAATCCAAAATTCTTTTGTTACTCAAAATCTCTTAGTTTTGTGGATTACTATCCACCAATTTAATATTATTTCTCAAAATACAAAACTTTAGATATTTAAAATCTCTCTATTATATAGACTATTATCCAGCAAACTCAACATAATTTCTCAAAATACATAATTCTTTTTTACAAATTCTCTCTATTTTAGGGACTATTTATTCACCAAATTAGTATAATTTCTAAAAAATAAAATTCTAACATTTTACAAAAATCTTTCAATTTTATGAATTATTATCTATTAATTTAGCATAATTTTCCTAAATAATCAATTCTAACCTTTTACAAAATCTCTCATTTTTGTAGAATATTATCCACCAAATCATCATAATTTCCAAAATTTTAGCATCATATAAAATCTCACTTTTGTAGAATATTATCCACCAATTCAACATAATTTCCAAAAATTTAGCATAATATAAAATCCTCAATTTTTGTGGACTATTATCCACCAATTCAACATAATTTCCAAAAATCTAGTATTATAGAAAATCTCAGTTTTTGTGTACTATTATCCACCATAAGCACGATTTCTCAAATTATAAAATTCTAACATTTTATAAAAAAGTCTATTGTCACTTTAGACACTTTTTAGAAATTAATTAGTAGAATAGACACTTTTTTACACTAGAGCACTTTGTGCTTCTTTCTCTTTGCAAACAAAAAAAATGAACAAAAAACAAGTTTGAGAAATGTCGATTATAGCCCTTGAGGAAAGAGAAAGTTGTAATTGAACTTACATAGCGTTTGTATTTTCGTCCGTTAGATTAGATCACAGTCATCATCTAATGGTTGGAGATTTTTTAGTTAGATTTTGGTTTCAAGATTTTTTGGGTTGTGTGTCTTGTACTGTACAGTTGTGGAAAACAACTATTTGATTGTGATTTTATTTTATTTCTCTCTCTTATGTGTCAAACTTTTAAGTTCTCTCTTATCTCTTCTCTTTCTTTTATATCTCTCTTATGTAATAACTTTTTGTGAACTTGTACTTTGCCTCCTTTCTGTGTGGTTGACTGTTCCAGAAATTACAAATTCTCTATTTTTCATGACAAGTACAACCATGTATGGTTATTTGTATACGATATGTTCATGTAATACGATATTTTGTAATCAAATGAGTCTTCTGTTTATGTTTATGTTCGTTTTTGTATATGCAATAGGATGCAATTTCTATATGGTTGAAGGTTTACATATAACTTTGTCCGCTTAATTCATTTAGACCTCAAATCGTTAATCGTGACATACGACATCGACCACATGTATGTCATTTATCCGTCTATAATATATTTAGTCAACTGTAATCTATACAAAATTTCAAAAACATGTCTCCTTTGTTCGCTCCCCATTCAAAACAGATTTGAAAAGATAACTGGACTTTTAAAACTTTTAATCAACAATCTCTATTAATTAGAGAGTCTTAAACTAGTTGTTGCTTGTGAAGTTTGGACATGATGTATTGATGTTATTCATAACTGATGCAAGGGATTAATTGTTTGTAATCAACGTAGTGACGTCCATGTGATCGTGACTGCATAACATGTTGTTTTATGTGAAATCTCCTACCTTCTCATTGGATGGTGAACCAACCAAGGAAAGATCATATCTCTGTTTTTGGGGGTTTTTTGTTATGTTCTGATGAAAGCAAACATATACATTGATTTGGCTAAAAAGTTATTTAGTGGACAATGATTTATGTGATGATTTATATACATTATTTCGATCATTTCATCACAACCTTACAGTCAGAGTGATCGATACATACAAAATTAAGTTGGTATGCTCGATACGACAATAATAAATTGATTTCGAAATTCAAACTCTATTGAATATTCGACAACAATAAATTGACTTCAAAAATCAAACTATGTTGAATATACGATCTCAAACAAATCACGATTCTTCCTCTTTAAACTGAAATATGTGGATTTTACAAATAAAAATGGTATGCTATAAAAAATGATAAAGAAGAGTCAAAAAGAATTCAAACTGAAATCTGTAGGTTTTTTTTTTAAATGTGCAATTGATTTTTAGTTTGAATTGTGGTGAAAAGATAGAGAGAAGTGGAAGAATAAAAAACGATAGAGAAGGAAGAAAGAGAGAGAGAAGGAAAAACAAAAAAGAAAGAGAAATGAATAGTTACACAATTTAGTTGAGATATTATAAGGGTAGAAGTGTAAAATGTCTCGATGGAAAGTGTATTTTTTTTTTTTTTGTCAGCCAAAACTATATTAAGACTTAGGGGTCTCCGACCCAGTTCGGTAATACAGAGTCGAGATAAATGTAACTAAAGGCACGGTTCCGGGCTCCTCTTGCTAATGCGTCCGCTGTGGAGTTCGCGGTTCGTGGTATTGCATTGTGCCAGCATGCTTCAAAGCTATCTTTGAGAAGACCGATCTCCTGAATTTCTTCCCCAAACGCTGGCCATTCTTCTGGGTTTTGAATCATGTGGATCAACTCTGAGCAGTCTGAGAAGAAAGCCGCTCGTGGTACTTGCTGGTCGACTAAAAATTGCATCGCCCATCGCATTACCTCTAGCTCCGTATGTAGGGGTGAGAGCATCCGTCCGATCGATTGCGCCCCAAAACCTTTAAATGGTTGAGTCCCGTCTCTCATACACCATCCCAGTCCTGAGTGGGTATTTGAATCTTTCCATGAACCATCCATGAAGCACTGTGTGACATCCCCAGGAAATACCTCGAAATCAAATACCGCGTCCCCTAAAGACTCGCGTTTCTCCTGAGCTGCACTCCAAATGGTCATTTCCATCTCCGCTCTCTATACAATGGATTTAGGATCCCTTCTCAGATCGGTAAAAGTGACTTCATTTCTCCCTTTCCAGATATACCATAAGAGCCATGGAAAGCTGTCCCTTGCTTCCTTTGTCCAATTCCCATTAATGCCCCGGTTCATATTGTATAAGAAGGAGTTGCTTGGAAACCCGTCCGCCGCTGTAGGTGCCTTGGAGATTTCCCAAACAGCTCTGGCCGTCTGGCACTCGAAGAGGGTATGCTGGGCGGTCTCTTCTTGTATCCCGCACTGGACACAGGTTGTATCTCCCGATATGCCTCTTTTTTGAAGATTCATTTTCACCGCCACCGCTCCAGATAATACCTGCCACAGAAAGTGTTTTATCTTCGGCAGGCACCGCATGTCCCAAGCGGCTTCATGTAGGGCAAAGATGTTGGGTCCCAAACGGATTGGTCCACGGCTTTCCCTAATGCTCCTGCACAGCTGGTATCCTGATCTCACTGAGTATCGGCCTGATCTATTGTTGTGCCATCCTATCCTGTCCGGGAGCCGGAGTAGGCCACGCTTCATAGTCCGGATATAGTCAACGTCCTCGGGATGAATGAGATCTTCTACCTGTGCCATGTCCCAATTGTTGGTGCGGTGATATATAAGCTCTCCGACACAGAGGGAAGGGTTATGATGTACGCCTCTGCATCTCGTCGGTCTTAGTGAGGGGCCCGGTATCCACGGGTCATGCCATACTGAAATGGTTGCCCCTGTACCGACCCTATATATTAGTCCTTTGTTAACCAAGTCTCGTGCGAAACTTATGCTTGGCCACCTAAAAGAAGGAGAATTTGTGCTTTTAGGATTCAGTGGATCTGAGTCCCAGTAGTATCTTCCCTTAAAATTTCGCGCGAATAATGAGTCCGGTAATTCCAGCAAGCGCCATAGCTGTTTTGCTAGTAGTGCCGTGTTGAAATCCTCAAGATTGCGAAATCCCAGACCCCCCCCTTCTTTCCCTTGGCAAAGTTTCTCCCAACCCTTCCAGTGAATCCCCCTTTTTCGTCCATCGGCGCTCCACCAGAATTGCGCTATCACGCTAGTTATGTGTCTTATCGTTGTCAGTGGTAATCGAAAACTCGACATGACATACGTCGGGAGAGCCGTGAGAACAGACTTGATGAGTACCTCTTTTCCTCCCCGAGAGAGGAATCTGGTTGACCAGTTATTAATTCTGGCCTGAAGTCTATCCCTGATAAAAGAGAATACGCGCGTTTTGGACCCTCCTAGACTTTCCAGAAGTCCCAAGTATTTTCCCATGCCCCCAAGGTTATCGATCTTCAGGGTGGCTCTAGCCATCGCCATGTTCTCAGCTGTCACTCTGTGCCCAAATTGCACTAATGATTTGTCGAAATTTATTTGTTGCCCCGATGCTCCCTCATATCTCTCTAGTATCCCTAGTATATCCCTACATTCTCCCTGGTTTGCCTTACAGAAAAATAAGCTATCATCCGCAAATAAGAGGTGCGATATGGGGGGGGGGGGCATGCACGTGCGACTCTAATGCCCGTAATGCGCTTCTCTCTCTGCTCTCTTAATTGCGGCAATGAGAACCTCCGTACATAAGATGAATATGTAAGGTGACAGGGGGTCTCCCTGGCGGAGCCCCCTCTGAGGTGTGATGCTCCCTTGTGGGTTGCCATTTAGTAATACCCGGTACTGCACCGTAGTGATACACAACATTACCCGACTAACCCATGCTTCTTCGAATCTCAGCTTCCGCAAGAGCCGCGCTATGAATTCCCATTATACCCGATCATATGCCTTACTCATGTCTGTCTTAATAGCCATAAAGCTTCCCTGACACATCATGTTTGTTCGGAGCCCGTGAAACATCTCCTGAGCGATAAGGATGTTATCGGAAATTAGGCGGCCTGGTACGAATGCCGATTGCGTCTCGGAGATCAGGCCTGGGAGGATCCTCTTTAAGCGTTGGCATATTATCTTCGAGAGTATCTTGTAGCTCACATTGCATAGACTGATAGGTCTAAACTCTATCATCCTCGTAGGCCGCTCTACCTTAGGGATCATACAAATATTGGTTTCGTTAAGGCTTGGATCCAAGGTCCCTGATGCCAAAAAATCGTTGACCATTGCCGTTGTATCTACCTTAATCAGATGCCATGCCTGCTGGTAGAACGCCCCCGTCATACCATCTGGCCCTGGTGCCTTCCCGGGGTGCATCATAAAGAGAGCGTCCCGAACCTCGCGTTCTGATGCCGGTCTTGCCAGCATTTTGTTGATCTCCTGCGTTATCCGCTAAGGAATATCTTGTAAGGCTTCTTCCAGGGCTATAGGTGGCGTCGTCTTGAAAATGTCCCTGAAATACTGGACTGCTACTCTGGTGATATCTTCGTCCTCCTCCTGCCAATTCCCTGCAGGGTCATACAATCCTGAGATCCTATTTTGGGCCCTTCTTTGCTTGGTGATCGAGTGAAAGTACCCCGTGTTTCTGTCCCTTTCCTTAAGCCATGCATTCCTACTTTTTTGTTTCCAGAACAGTTCCTCACTTTGGTAGGCCTTCGTCAGTCTCTTAGAGATTCCTGCAATTTCCTCTTGGGTTTTCGTATCATCTTTTAAGAATTCCTCCAGTGTTTTCTTTAATTTTTCAATGCCCTCTTTTGCCTCCAGGGAATCCCTTTTGCGCCAGGTAGAGATCTGATTTCTGCACCTCGTAACTTTCTCCGCGTAACTCAGTACTCTGCTGCCCTGTGGACCAGTCCAACCCCGATGAATAGCCTCCATAAGGCCCTCTTTCCCCAACTTGCGCTTGTCAAACCTGAATTGGGCTTTCCTCTTGTAGTCATTTTCGTTAAGAGAAGCCAGAATTGGTCTGTGGTTAGACCCGATCATATCCAAATATTCCACCCAGGAATGATGGAAAAGCGCGTGCCACTCTTCGTTTGCAAGTGCTTTGTCGAGTTTACAGCGGACCACCCCCGAGTGCCGTCTCCCTCTCCAAGAAAATTCATTCCCCTTACTCTGGAATTCGATTAATCCACATTCCTCGATCATGGTATTAAACGGTCGAAATGTCGCGGTCGGTCTTACTCTTCCACCCTATTTCTAGTGATTCCCGGTTATCTCGTTGAAATCCCCGATAAGGAACCATGGCTCCGGACGGTTGACTCCTATTTGAGTGAGGTGATCCCATACTCGATCCCGGGCTGACTGAACTGGGTCGCCATATATAAAGGACACGAACAGGTGTTTCCTCTTATGCCTTGTGCGAATGTCTATCATCCTATTGATCATGTATTCAACGCTAACCGGTTGGTTCGAATGGTACATTAGAGCAAGTCCCCTGCTTAGCCCCTGCAGCTCCACCGTAATCAGTTCTTTGAAACCCAGATGCGTCTGAATCTTCTTGATGAATTCTTCCCCTTGCTTTGTCTCCGACAAAAACAGAAAATCTGGTTTGTGTCTTTTCTGTAGCTCTCGTAGATATCCGATAGTAATCCTAGCTGGATGGAAAGTGTATAGGTGTAGGAAAGTGTCTGTAACACAATTAAGAGTAAAAAAAGTGCTCTTTCTTATAATTTTTTCTTTATAAAATTTCTCATTATGTAGACTTTTATCCACGAAATTAACATAACTTCAAAAAATACAAAATTTTAGCGATATACTAAATCTCTGAGTTTTATAAACAATTATCTACAAATTCAACATAATTTTTCAAAATACAAAACTCTAACATTTTAGAAACCCCTAATAGTCTACTGAGATATACTCAATGAAATCAGATAAAACATACTTGAAAACATAAAACAAATATGATATAAAAATGAAAAGGGTTCTAGAAACTTTTCCAAAATACAAGATGATGAATCAGATTATATCTCCCTAAAAATTCTCTAGACAATCCACACGTTTCTGAGAAAAAAATATAAAAACCATAAAGGTCGTGACTTCTTGTGCTCTTATAGATTTTTGGGGTAGGTTTGAGTTTTTCTTGGGTCTGAGCTTCGAAACATGAATTTCAAAAATTTTCCATTTTGGGGATCGATCGATCCTTGCTAGATTCGATCGATCAATCTCAGCTTCATTTCTTTATTTGTTCCCGATATTTGCGAATGATCCAAATGATCTTTTTTAAGGGAGGACCGATCAATCCTAGATGAAGATCGATCGATCCTAGGCTAGACGCATCAATAATCCATGCATGTTTGTCTTTTGCACGTCAGACGGATATGCCTTCACGGAAAATGGTGCAACGCTTCATCCAGTTCATTGAATGACTTCAAACTATTGTCAGAAAAAGCTAACTCATGTGGCTATTTTGTGTCAAAAATTCAGCTCGATCCAATATGAGGAGGCTTCCAAACGTTATTAAAATGGTTTCTTTTCCTTCAAAGAAACCTAAAACAGAAAAAAAAAACTAAAAGACTTTAAAACAATGACTAGACTATTACAATGTTAGAAGAGTGATGGATAACCTTTAAAAGTTTGTATAGAAATATATAAAACTTAGACTATTACAAGTAATTGGTAGAGAAAAATCGTTAGACTAATTATAAGGAAAACTCATTCAATTGTGAAATTAATAAGTGTTTAGTGGTGTAATGGATAAAAAATTTTGTTATTGTGTTTTATAAGTTTTAACAATATTATTATTGTTGAATAAATTTGTGTTATGAATTAGAATATATTTAATGGATAATCAGTTTAATGGATAAAAAATTTTCATTTTAAATTTATATGTTCACATATTTTTAATTTATATCATTTTTTTTTTCATCTATTTAAATTAATTATACATGACTTATTATCTTTATTCTTCCTTTTGTATATTATATTTTTATACTTTTAAATTTTTTGTGAAACTTGTAATCCAATCTTTGTTATTCGAATATATGAACATACTTATTTTTTTGGTTTAAGATTTTTTTTGTTTAAGAAATGAGTACTTTATTTCATTTTTTTATTCTTTAATTTTTTATATTTCAAACTTAAACTACAATATTATTTATTTATAAAAAAAAGTAAATAATAAATTTCATTTATTTATGTTTATTATTTAAATATTTTCAGAAAATCTTAATAATGATTGTATATAAAACTAATTTTTTAATTTTATGGTTCAAGTTTAAATTCAAATATTATTTCTTTATTACAAAATAAATAATAAATTTCATTTATTTTTTTAAGATTAAAAATAATAATTTCTATAAATCAAACTTATATAATTAGTAAATCAAACGATCAATATACCCTTCAATTGTATATATATCTTTCAAAATATGTATATATCCACATACAATGAAATCTCTATAAATTAATAATGTTGAGACCGTAAAAATATATATTCAGAGAGTTATTAATTAATCAATAAATATTTATCAATTTATAGTATAAATTAATATTCATTAATTTCTAGAAAATTATTTTTTCAAATTTATAATTTTCTAATATAATTTTTGTACTAAAATTAAAATATTTATCATACTATATCATATTCTTTTAGGAATTTAATATTGTCTAAAATTTCAGTTTTGGAATACCTTATGTTTTTAAATATTATTTCCGATAAGATTTAAAATTTTGTGTTCTTTAATATTATTTAGTATATATATATTTTTAACAATAATTGTGTTCTTTTTCGTCTGCGTAAGACTAGACATGTAACTTTTACATTGCTTGACTTTTATCTAAGGGTGTTAAGAAATCAACACGAGAGGTCGAATAGGTTAATTAGTTATGTAAGTAAAACATTTAAATAATAATAATTAGAAGTTATGGAAGTTTATTAATTTACGTTATCCCTAGGATTATATTTTAAATAGAAAGTTTTATAAACTTATTATTTTATCAGATATTGATAATTTATACATTAGTTACCCTAATCTGGATCGAAATTAATTATTAATTTATAAAATTATATTGTATAAATATTAAAATTATATCGTTTTGATAATAAAACACTTGACAGAATCCAATTATAATATAACATTAGAGTTGAACTCGCACCATGTGCGGATATTTTAATTAATATTGACTTTTTAAAATTATAAATATTCCTTTTTATTTGCATATAAAATTATATTTGGTGGATTTTTTAATACAATAAATTTTAGATTTTAAAATATTGTTTGATTTATGATGATAAATTCAATACACTACTAATTCTTTTTTTTATATATTATAGTAGTTAGATTTATCATCACTACAAAATTTATCATCATAAATCAAATAATATTTATCATAATAAATCAAAAAATATTTTAAAATCTAAAACTTATTATTAAACATTGGTTACTATGGTTTCTATGTTTAATTTTAATTTATATATATATATATATATATA
>OVAO01003319.1:0-11412 GCA_900406285.1 Biscutella auriculata | reverse complement strand
GTAGTTAGTAAACCATTCTAGCATGAAAACTCCTATCAATTATCAATCCCTTTATCCGTAAGTTGCTTTTAATTTCTGACTTTTATCATTTGCAGTTTAGTGTATTTGCTTTCATTTTCAGTTTATTGCTTTGTTTTATTTAATTGGTTAGGAGTTGTTAGTGACAAACAAACCCCTTTTTGTGTTGTCTAGACTTAGTAAAATCTATCATAGGATTTGTAAGTTAATTACCCCCGAGTTGGTTCAAAAACCTCGATCACCCATCTTCCCTATACTTCATTGATAAACCACCATAAGAGATTAAAATTTTTGTTTATCAAGAATCGCTAAGATAAAATCTCAAGAAAAGTACACTTAGGATCTATGGACATAGCTTAGGTCTCTGGAATTACTCTAAAAGCACCTCGCATTCGTCACTCAACGCTCAACTAGAGCAAAAGCCAACTCGAGAACCTAATATATGTCCCCTTTACTAAATCTCTGAAGTAGGTTCACCTCGGGGTCTCAGGTGTAAATCTACGCCTAACCAGTGCCCTTCAAGTGATAGTAGCGACACTAATGCTAGCCATGAGAACTTAAAATTTCCGGTAGTTCAATTCAATGTTATCCCATCAAACTAGGTAGACCCGGTTAAGCAAGATTTGGTTAAAGTCACTAGGTTAGTCGCTCTGTTTGTCAGACAGAAATGACTAACCTAAACTTCCTTAGTTACTGATTTGGCCGATCAAATTTAGTGCTTGTCAAGCTTGGATCATCCTAAGTTTAAATCCAACTTTTTAGATTGATTTTAGACTACAAATCAATTACTAAGGAAGGATCCCTATTATTTTCTTCTCCCTAAATCTAGTCAAGCGTAAACCCTAGTATGCCCTTCCAGTCAACCCGAGATCCAATCAAATGATCTACTCTGACATAGTTAAAGCAAACAAACAAGGCATTGTTGAAAGCATTACACGATATATGTTTAGAATCAAAAACAGGAGATACATACTTGTCAGATCTAAACCTATCTTCCCTTGCAAATCAAATCAAAAACCTTAATTGCAAAAGTAAAATAAATTCTAAGTAAAAACGTGTTGGAAATCGTGTTTCTCTTGTGCTTTTATAGAGCTTCAGGACGTCATTAGGGTAAGAATGGGCTTGGGATTCAAAACGAGACTTTCTGGAAAGTCGGTCTCGAGGTTCGGTCGAACTCAGGAAGGTTCGATTGAACCGACTTGATCCTTGGCATCAAATTCCGCATCTCTCGCTCTGGTTCGGATTGCCTCTTCTGGATTTGAGGTTCGATCGAACTCAGGGAGGTTCGATCAAACTCGTCTTCATTTCTTTCCTTTGTCTGCATCTCGCGGATCTGTCCGACCGCATCGGTTTGAGTGAATATTCGATCGAACTCGTATGAGGTTCGATCGAACTCAGGTCTGTGAGGGAACGGTTTCTTCAGACTCTGTTCCGAAACGCCCAAAATGCTTTCTTTTCTCGAATATCCTCTCCAAACCTGTAAAATCCTAAAAGGAGACAAAAAGCCTCCAAAGCACATTAATAACTCAAAAGGGGGTTCAAAATCCCATCAAAAGTAGGGACTAAAACCCCCAAAAATAGGACATATCAATTATCAAGGCAAGCGTTGTGAGGGGAGTACCCAAGCTGGAGACTACTCCAGACATAGTATGTGGGGTGTGCAAGAAAGGTAAACAAGTCAAAGTGCAACACAAATTTTTTTGATATCAATTCGAAGAAGATACTAGAACTTGTACACATGGATCTCATGGGACATGTACAAACAAAGAGTATAAATGGGAAACGATACATCTATGTGCTAGTTGATGGCTTCTCCAGATTCACCTGGATAATGTTTCTACGAGAGAAGAGTTAAGATATTGAGAGCTTTAGAATTCTAGCGCTACAATTAAAGGCACAAAGAGGGGAATAACCTATTCTTTTAACAATCATTTATCCAACGATAGCGATCAAAATTTAACAGTAATAGAAGTGATAAATATTTAAAAAACATTAGCATCTACTGCTAGCGACTGATGCAACTATGACTAATTAATTTCTTATTATACTTAATTTTGTAGTTGTTGCCGCTACTGCAGCAATGCATTACCGAACATGGTTGAAATCATTCAAATTAAGAGTGATCATGGTGGCGAAATCCAAAATGCGTTGTTTGATGGTGCTTGTCAAGATCATGACATAAGGCATCGATATTTAAGTCCTAGGACACCTCAATAGAACGACATTATGGAGAGGAAAAATCGAACACTTCAGGAAATGACTAGAACAATGTTACATGGAAATAATGTAGCAATCGAATTTTGTACATAAGCTGTAAACACAACTTGTTACATCATCAATTGGGTGTATGTCAAACCAGGAACAAAACTTACTCTATATGAGATTTGGAAAGGAAAGACGCTAACTTAAGCTACTTTCATGTTTTCAGATGCTTATGCAACATATAACATGACGTTTAAGGCATACAATCATCACACCAAAATGGTTGAATCTGTCAACATGGTGTTTGATGATAAAAAATATTTTATTTTTTTCGTCAATCCACATAGATGTCAATCGAAAAAGGTAGAAAGTTGGAAAAACAACTAGACAGCTTAATTCCAAAACTGGAAGAAGAAACAAGCGATAGTGACACTGATCTGTAGTTCCCAAAAAATTATTCTATAAATGTTGTCATCAGAGGACTGCTAGATGATAGAGTAACCCGAAAGAAACATATTAACTATAGCTGAAGAAATCGAGTTGGGTGCTTCGTGTCATTGATAGAACCAAAAACACTAAAGGATGCATTAGAAGATGAGTTTTTGGTTTCAACCATGCATGAAGAATTAGAGTAATTTGCTCGATTTGATGTGTGTCATCTAGTTCTAAAACACAAGGATGTTAACATTGTTTGTACACGATGGATCTCTAAGAACAAGAATGACGAGCAAGTCACAATGGCAAGTAACAAGGCTAGGTTGGTTGCACAAGGTTATTCACAAATATAGGGAATTGACATTGATGACACTTTTGCTCTTATTGCTCGACTTGAATCCATTCGATTGTTATTAGCCTTAACCTGCAAACTCAAGATAAAACTCTGTTAAATGGATGTGAAGAGTGCCTTCTTGAATGAACTATTCCAAGAAGTAGTACATGTTACACAACCAAAAGGTTTTGAAGATGCTCAAAAACTAGAGTATGTGTTCAAGTTGAAGAAAGCTCTTTATGGTTGAAAGTAGGCCGTCATGCATGGTATGACACTTTGGCTCAATTTCTGCTGAAAAGAAGGAGTTAAAAGACAAGAGTCTGTTTCTATAAAAATACAAAAAAAAATCTAGTGGTTCAAGTGTATGTCGATAACATCATATTTGGTGGAACTATTCAGAGTTTTTTCGATGAGTTTGTGAAACTAATGACAATCAAATTTGAAATGAGCATGATTGGAGAGATCACTTATTTTCTAGGATAATGAATAAAACAGATGTATAATGGGATCTTTGTCACACAGAGTACATATGTAAGATCTCTTATCACTCGGTTTGAGATGCACACTAAAAAAAACCACTAGAACACCCATGAGCTCAACACTAAGCTATCTCGTGATGAAGCAGGAGTAAAAGTAGATGAAAAGTTGTATCGAGGTATGCTTGGGAGTTTGGTACATCTTACCGCGAGCCGACCAGACTTGTGTTACAATGTTTAAGTTTGTGCACAATATCGATCAAGTCCCAAAGTGTCACACATAGCAGCTGTGAAACACATACTGAAATAATCAAAGGAACCTTGGATTAAGGTATCTTTTGTACCAGAGACTAATTCAAGTCTTGCAGGATATTGTGATGTAAATTGGACAAGAAGTCTAGATGATCGAAGAAGTACTTCAGGAGGTTGTTTATTTATTGGAAACAATTTTGTATCTTGGCACAAAAAAACAGAATTGTGTCACCCTATCAACAAATGAGACAAAATACATTGCGCTAGGAGTTTGTCGCACACAACTGATGTGGATGAAGCAAATGCTAGATGACTATGGTATTCAATCATCACCCTTCTCGATTTTCTGCGATAATCTAAGTGCTATAAACATATCTAAGAACCCTATACAACACTCTCATACCAAACATATGAAATTGCAACCTTGCAATACTTCTCAACCAAACGCTCTATCCAACTTCGCTGAGTTATGTTAGATGCGTTATCTTCCTTTCTGAGCGCCTCTCAGAAAGTTCTGATGAACTGTCAAAATCTCTTTGACAATCTTTGACGAACAAGCAACTTGATCTCCATTGCTTGTTAAGAATGATTCTCCTTAAACTTGGTTTTGCCTTTTGTTTCTGTAAAATCGATGATTCAAGTCTCTGGTGATGTCTCGTTACATATAGGCTAATATATTTCCTTTTCCTATTAGATATAGGATAATCTCTTAAGTAAATCTCTTAAACGTGTTTGTTGAGATTCTCTGAATATATTTCCTTTTTGTTATACAACAACATCTTGATTAACTCTTTTGAGACACGTATGATGCAAATGATTCTTCGGATAAGTCGTTGAGACACCTACATTCTCAGTCTCCCCTTTTTTAGCTTGAATATTGCTCGAATATACCTTGTAGTGACCTTGATCTAATTATTGCATCTGTTGACAATTCAAGATAAAAACAGAGATGCGACAAATCCATATATCACACAATCACATAGCGTTTGTCATTCAACATCAAAAGTAAAGCATCAGACAACTTAAACATAAAAAACTTCCCCATGCTTAAAGCCATCTTCCAACGGTTTTGCATCATCAAAAACCAACCTTACTTAGCACTCCCCCACGCTTAAAGCCAAAAAACCAACCTAACCAACCTTGACATAGACCAGAATAGAAGACACTTACCAGAACACTACCCGTTAGAACTACTACCCATCAGAAACATCCAACCCAAACTCTCCCCCTATTCGAGACCATACTCTAGCTAAAACACTCTAAGCATCTTCAAGGCGTTGAAGTGTATCTTGGATAAATTGTATGGCCTCCTTTAAAGCCTTTCTTTCACTAGCAGTAGATTTCTCACCAAGAGGTAAGTGCACCTTGAGAGTTAAAGAGTTTGAGGACTTGGTACCAAAGACTTTAGTAAGCTCAGAACCTTCTTCGTCTTCACTTGCAGCAGCCACAAGATTGTTGACGCAAGGCAGCATCAATCATCCCCTTTTTCGGAAAATAGGATTTAGGAAGCACAAAACCTTCAGAAATCGATGGGAATACATCAATGCAAAGCATGTCATACAGCAGATTAGGAAACGGTAGTCCAAAATCACACGCCGGACGAAGGGCTCGGTGAAGAACTCTGTCATACACCAGTTTACCGAAGTCAATTCGAATACCATTTGCCACCTTGTAGACTAAAAGAGCTCTTCCCGGATGGACATAGGACTTGTTTGTAGTTGGCATCCAATTGAAACCACAGACAGTGTATACAGCTCCAAGAACATGTACACATTTCGAAATACTGAGCTTAGTCCATATCTTGACTTTGTTACCTGACAGAAATTTGGCAATTTTATCCAAGTGCAGCGAATCAACCTCTGCTCCCCTTTTCACATCTTCTTTGGTCAATGGAGCAAAACCATAATACTTATTAATTCTTTCTGCTGAAATTTTTTTCACCTTTCCTCGAATAAAAACTTCGACTTCCGATTCTTCAGTTTCCTCATGCGGCATATGAGCATACATTTCCAACACTATCTCTTTTCCATAACTTGGTACTTTTGTCACAGTGACTTCCATCTTTCCTTTCTCAAGGACCGATTTCATATCCAACGCATCCGAGCTATCCAATTTCACAGACATTTGTTCAGTAATCTCACGATTCTTAAACAACTCGTACCTTTCTATGTTGATGTTCTCCTTGAACCGCTGAAACCGATCGCGAGAGCTACTTGGAGGAGATTTCCCAATAAAAATCTTGGCTCTTGGACTTTGATTTTTATCAATCGGTGCCACTTCTAATTGTCTTTTATTGTTCTTCTCAGGATTTTTCGATTCTTCGTTTGAAGTTTGCTGAGTATTGGTCTTTTTCTCTTTAGGATTTGCACGCTTTCTCTTCTTTGCATGTGCGATTTTCTTTGAAACTTCTTCATCGTGAGTTGTCTTCAACTGGGGCAAATCGGAAACAGTTTCTTCTTCGGCATCAGGAATTTCATCTTCTATCTGAGCGTCGTGCGTGTTTTTGGCCGGAACAATCGCGAGTTCTTCCTCAGTCGTGACATTTGGCTCGTTTTCTTCTTCTTCTAGATGAATTGGCTCGGGATTTTGCTTGGATTTCACCTGACGGCGAGATACTCCTTGTCCCTTCTTCATCCTGCGAGTTCTCACCATCTCTTCTTCTCTCGATTTCTGCTTTCTCTCTTCTTTCTTCCTTTTTTTTATTTTTTTTTAAACTTCTCGATACTGTGGGAGAGAGAGTATCTTTACCCTAGCCACTTATCCTTTTTTTTATTTATCTACTTGTTTTTCAAAAAGAATTTTCGTGAACCCCTCTTTCTTTATTTATTTACTCCTAACGCCTTTCTTATCAAATGATAGCTTCTTACCCCAATTATTTTGATAGCTATCAACACACTTCTCATAACAAATTAGCCAAAGCTAATTAGTTTTCTACCAATCCGATTTCTGACCTTAATTTAACAAATCGGTTGAAATCCAAAGGCTTGGTAAAAATATCAGCAAGCTGATTCTCTGTAGATACATGTTCAATTTTGACTTGTTTTCTTTCTACTAAATCCCTGATGAAGTGATGCCTAATGTCTATGTGTTTAGTTCTTGAGTGTTGCACATGATTTCTTGAGATATCAATAGCACTCTTGTTATCACAATTAACCAATAATTCCCCTGAATCAAAACCATAGTCTTTTGCAGTCTGTTTCATCCAAAGCAATTGAGTGCAACAACTTCCTAACGCAATATATTCAGCTTCAGCTGTCGATAATGATATTGAATTCTGTTTTTTACTTTGCCATGAGATCAGATTGTTACCTAGAAAAAAACATCCTCCACTGGTGCTTTTTCTGTCATCAACACTCCCAGCCCAATCTGCATCACAGTATCCTACAAGATGCAGATTTGTGTCCTTCGAGCAAAACAAGCCCAATTTTTCAGTTCCTTTTACGTATTTAATTATCCTCTTTACTGCCAGTAAATGAGATAACTTTGGTTTGGCTTGAAATCGAGCACAAATACCTACACTTAAGCACTAATCAGGCCTAGTAGCTGTCAAATAAAGAAGACTACCTATCATACTTCGATATAGCTTCTCATCAATATCTTCTCCGGATGCATCTTTGGATAATTTGGTAGTAGTACTATAGGCATTCTAGCGCTTTTGCAATTGTCTAATCCAAAACGTTTTACCAGATTCCTAGCATATGTGGATTGAGATACATAAATTCCATCATCAGTTTTTTGTATCTGCAAACCCAAAAAATATTTGAGCTCCCCAACCATGCTCATCTCAAATTCTTGAGTCATATTTTTCACAAATGAATCCACCATATTTTGATTCGTGCTTCCAAAAATGATATCATCGACATATATCTGGACTACCATAAATTCTTTTCCAGACTGTTTAACGAACATAGTATTGTCAACCGATCATACCATGCTCTAGGCGCCAGTTTTAATCCATATAATCCCTTTTTAATTTGTAGACGTAATCTTCCTTATTTGGTTCCTCGAATCATTTTGGTTGCTCAACGTATGCCTCCTCATTTAGATACCATTTAAAAATGCACTTTTGACATCCATCTGATGAAGTTTAAACTTGAGAAAACATGATATGGCTAATAGAAAACGAATTGCCTCCAGCCTTGCCACATGAGCAAACGTTTCTTCAAAATCCACTCTCTCAATATGTGTGTATCCTTGAGCCACAAGACGAGCTTTATTGCGAACAACAACCCCGTCTTCATCATTCTTGTTCCTAAAAATCCATTTTGTTCCAATCACATTCACATATACTGGGCGAGGAACAAGATCCCACACATCGTTTCTGACAAACTGTTCCAATTCTTCCTGCATAGCTATCACCCATAACTCATCCATAATCGCTTCATGATGATTCATAGGTTCCATGACTGACACAAAACATGCGAAAAAAATCATCTCTTTAAAATTAATCTGTACTCCTCTAGTTCTGCGTGAGTCTCCCACTTCTCCAATTATGTCAGAAATAGGATGGTTTCTATGGGGTTTAATGATATTCTCATCCCTGAGATCTTCGTTTTCAACCTCTTCAGATTTGATCTCCTTAAGAGTATTCACACATTCTGACTCTCCATCATCATCAGTAGAATTAAAAAATGAAGTAGTGCATGTTCTGTCATCAAACACCACATTAAAAGACTCCATTATTATCTTGGTACGATTGTTATACACTCGAAAAGCAGCACTGCTTCCTGAGTATCCCAGAAACAATCCTTCATCGCTTTTGGAATCAAATTTCCCCAAATGATCTTTATCATTTAAAATGTAGCACTTGCATCCAAAAACATGAAAGTATTGCACATTCGGCTTCTTTCCCTTCCACATCTCGTATGGCGTTTTAGTGGTTCCTTTCTGACATCTCGTATGGCGTTTTAGTATTTCTTTCCTCCAACACTTTCAGTTTGCATAGGACCCATGAGATCCATGTGAAATAAGATCTAAAGCAAATTTGGACTGAATATATGGAACCCTCTTGTGTTGAACCTTGACCTGCTTCCCTTGTTTACAAGCTCCACAAACTAACTCCATATCTCTATTTTTCAGCTTTGGAATCCCTCGTACAATTTCTTGATTCATGAGCTTTATCAGATTTCTTGTATGTATATGACCAAGTTTTTTATGCCACAGATTTAGATCATCAACGACACTTAAGCACGTTTGACTACTCTCCATCTATAGCAGTTGTTACTTCCTCGAACTCCTTGAATAACAACTTTTCCATCTTTATCTAGAGCTCTGCATTCAGATTTAGTAAAAATAACTTCCATTCCTTAATCGCACAACTGACTCACACTAATGAGATTGACTTTTAACCCTTCTACGAGATATACATTGTTGAGAGTTGGTGCTGATGTTTCCATAATTTCTCCTCTAGTTGTAATTTTACCTTGTCCACCATCCCCAAAAGTAACACTTCCGCCTTTAACACTTTTAACGTTATCAAGATAACCTCTCTTTCCTGTCATATGTCGAGAACATCCACTATCAAAGTACCACGCTTTTTCTAATTTTTCTTGTGCAGTCAGTGCCATATAGCAGTGAAGATCACCTCTGTTTATCACTTTAACCTTGATTTCTTGATTGACTTTCTCATATAAATCAGCCTTCTTCACCCAATATTCACCTGCGTAATCTTTGTTGCGGAACACTTTTCCTGAGTATAACAATTCCCTTATCTTTTCTTTGTAACAAAACAATGACCAAAGATGTGTCCACTTTTGTTACAATAGAAGCATGTACCCCTGTTGAATGAAGGTTTATCATGGTAGGTCCAACAAGTCATCCGTTTGTATTTAGTTATGCCAGTTTGATTTGTACTACTTTCTGACCTGTGCTCAGTAATTTCATCAGGTCTGACACTTTCAAGTTCTTTTGCAAGGTTTGCGATGACCATTTTTCCAGGCTCTACTGGATTCTCCTTCTTTACTCTTTCAAATTC
Organism: Biscutella auriculata; assembly: GCA_900406285.1. Taxonomy (NCBI): domain Eukaryota; kingdom Viridiplantae; phylum Streptophyta; class Magnoliopsida; order Brassicales; family Brassicaceae; genus Biscutella; species Biscutella auriculata. Next base: position 1,721 of record OVAO01003319.1, on the reverse strand, counting down.
TTTAGTTTCGATCATTCTGGACAAATCCTCCACACTATCCTGCAAATCTTTATTCTTCTCCATTTCAACTCTAAGTTCCTCTTTTAGCTCTACTACACGTATATTTAGTTTCTTGTTTTCAGACTTCATTAGTGCGACTTTGTCATTTCCAGCTTCCAGTTCTTCTTATATACTTTCAATTAATTTGGCTTTTTCAATTTTTTCTCTTTGCTCAGTTTCAGCAGTGTCTCACACATGATTTTGTAGTCTGTCAAAAGATTATTACTTTCTTCAGCCTCCAAATCTGATGATTCACTCTCGCTTACTGCTTCAGTAATCCCAACAAAGGCCACAAAATTTGTCAAATCATCTTCGTCACTTTCCTCCTCTGAAGACTCTTCGTTCACACTTATCATAGAGTTTTCTTTCTTTTTCTTGCTCTCTGTGACACATTCATTATGAATATGACCAAACCCTTTGCAGTTAAAGCATTGAAGTTCTCTTCTTTTGGTTGTAGGACAATCACCCTTCATGTGTCCGAATCCCTTGCATTCATAGCACTGTATATATGATTTTCTAGATTTTTCTGACACTTCTCTGTTTCTTCCAAACCGTCTATGTCCTTTCTTCATTCTCTTCAATGCTTGATCAACTCTTTTCACCAAAAGTGCCACTGCATCAGTTGGTTCATCAGTAATTGTGTCAGCTACCAAAGTTACTCCTTTTTGCCTTTTTGTTACACCCAGTTCCATCTCATTAGCTTGAAGCATCCCCACTACTTCTTCAAATTTAGTCTCATCGGTATCTAGTGCAACTGCCATTGCAGCTTTATATGCACCAAAATTTTGTGGTAAGCATCTCATCAACTTTTTTACCAAATTTTTCTCCTTGTATTTTTTACCCAACACAAGTGCTTCGTTAGCAATGGAACTTAGCTTCCCACTAAACTCAGCAATTGTTTCATCTTGGTCCATCTTGAGATTTTCAAATTTTGATGCAAGTAGATCAATACGTGATCGCTTCACCTTTGAAGTTCCTTCAAAAGATGTTTGAAGAATATCCCAAGCTTCTTTTGCCGTAGAACAACCTTGAATCAGCTGGAATGATTCTGCTCAATTCCCCAGTATATGGCTGACAAGGCTTTTGAATTGAACTTAGCCATTCGTTTTTCCTCATCCGTCCATTCAGATTTTGGCTTATGAGCCACTTGTCCAGCCGCTGTTCGAGTAACCGGTGCAGTCCACCCATCCTCAACTGCTGTCCAAGCATCCTCGTCAATACCTCTGATAATTGCTCGCATACGCACTTTCCAGAAACCATAGTTGTCTGGATCAAGCACCAACTATTTTGGAGGTCCAAAATTATCCATGTTTCCTGATCAACTTGTTTCGATATCACAAGTTCTAGCTCTGATACCAATTGAAATTGCAACCTTGCAATACTTCTCAACCAAACGCTCTATCCAACTTCGCTGAGTTATGTTAGATGTGTTATCTTCCTTTCTGAGCGCCTCTCAGAAAGTTCTGATGAACTGTCAAAATCTCTTTGACAATATTTGACAAACAATCAACTTGATCTCCTTTGCTTGTTNATGTAATTATACACTACAAGAAATGTGAATAGTGATAGCGTAGAAAGATAGCGGTCTTAACGTCTTTGCTATTGTTTACTAAAACGGAGTTTAATATAGCGGCTACAATTTTAACAAGCTATTGTTACTCTCGCGGGAAAATAAACTCGTT
>OVAO01003317.1:0-11413 GCA_900406285.1 Biscutella auriculata | reverse complement strand
TTGCTTTCATGATTATTGGAGTTTTAATTTGAACTTGTAATTAACATGATCATTCTATTTCACTTGTGCTTTGTGGCTTCTAATATTTTGAAGTATGAGTTTGGGCAATGAAACCGAAACACTTTTAGCCCGACTTGGTCGTTCTCATCTTAAGGACGATTCCCTCTCACCCGCTACTACCTTGGCCTAAACACTTGTGAGTTCACTACTTACTCTTAGTGTTGATGATTTTGTAAAATCTTGCAAGATTTTGAGCGGAGTTTTATAAGCATCAATTCGAGTAGCTAGGTAAAATAGGCTTGAAAAGAAATGAAAAAGCACTTGGGTATATCTAGGACTTGATATCTTTCGGTTCAAGGTTAGCTTAAGTGGTTCTTGCCTTGTTGATGGGTTGCTTGAAAAGAAGTAGAGTTGGTAAAGGGGAAGAAGAAAGAAAACACCAAAGGAATGAAAAAGAGACTAAATGAGATAGCCAAAATGGTTTAGATTTGACTCAATTTATAAGAAAAGAGCACTACCCCGAGAAGAAAACTTTATAAAGAAAAGGAATTCAATGATCAAAAGAGAAATGCCTTAGGTAGATAGTTGTTAAGGATTGAAAAGAGTCAACATTGAACAAAGAAAAAGAAAAGATCTCGTTAGAGAATTGAAAATGGTGTGAACTTCAAGGAAGAAAGCAGGTAGAATAAGATTGAGGTTTGGGAAGTAAGATTGATGCTTAATAGGAAATGTCCCATTGCTCTTATTATTTCTTGATTTTACTATAATTTCGTCACTCTGCGAGAGAAACCACATTACAACTAACCTCATGTCGTGTGGAACCTTCTCCTTAGCTTGGAGTCCCGTTTTTACCAAACCAAACGAAGCCTTGTGTTATGTTTTGATCATGTTTCATGCTCTATTATGAATGAATGTAGGAAAGCAACTTAAGATGGTTGAGTGGATTGCTAGAGCTTAGTAATAAGTCGCGAATTGGCGTAGATGATAAGATAAGTAGTTGCGCTTGATTGAAAACGCTCTCTCCTTTGGTTTTTAAATTGCTTGGTTTTCGTTTTCCAAACCTCTCTTCTTCACTTTGAATTTATTTTGCTTGAGGGCAAGCAAATGATAAGTTTGGGGCAGTTGATATGTTGAGTTTTTTTTATCATTTTTAGGATTTTTTTTCATTTGTTTTTATCAGGTTTTGCTTGCATTTAGAGTCTTTTAGGTTCTTTTACATTGCATAATCATGTTTCAGGTGTGGAGCGGAGCATTGAACAAAAACGGGTGAAAACACGTTAATCTGACGGCAATTGAAATGCAGACACAATCCTGGTCAAGACACTCCCGACCAACAACCCAGACCGGGACTGTCCCTAAAATCCAACCAGAGCCCTGTGTCCCGGTGAAGGTGTCGGTCTACACAGCCCGAGATAGATCATACGGCCCAGATTGGAGCAACGATCCCGGTCAAGACAGTCTCGGTCTACCAGACCGGGAAAATATGTTAATCCGACGGCAATCGAATTCCATACACAGTCCCGGTCTGAGTCCCAGTCTAGCCAGCTGGTATACTCGGTTTTTTATCGTTATTTTAGACCCGTCTTTTCCTCGATTTTGTATATTTTTGGTTGTTTTAGAGTATTTTAGGATTGCATTCGTGTACATATTGAATTTCCAGGTGTTTAGAAGGACCGTGCAACATCCGGGGATAAAAAGGACGAAAACGAGCAAGAATGAGTCAACTCCGTAAGTCAACCAGAGCCAATATCGACCACAGGCCAAGCAATATCGGTCAGGTTGTGCTCCGGATTCCAATATCGGCCAGAGAAGAGTGAATATCGGTCATGTCATGCTCATGATTTCAATATCGGCCAGAGAGGAAGCAATACGGCCAGGACGTGGCCGATATTCCAGTATCGGCTAGTGAAGAATTAGTATCGGCCACGTCGTGGCCGATATCGGCCATTTCTTTTGCGTNNTGATGGGTGACGTTTTTAGGTGGTTAGAGAACATTTTAGTCTAGTTTCTCTGTAGTTTTAGATCTGGTTATTTTGCTGTAATGAACCTTTCCTTAAGTTTTAATGAATCAGATCTTTGTTTGTTATTTGCTGTGTTCAGTTATGATTTGTGAATAGTTACCCTTAAGTGATTAGTTAGGCTAGATCAGGGCATTGGATCTATAGATCTGGTGTTCCGGGGTTTAGAACTACAAGTATTTTATGTGATAAGGTACTCTTAAGGCTTGATTGCAGTCCAACTGGCTCAATCATGATCTAAAGAAAGCTTCTAAACCCTAAATGGAATAGTTAGCTTTTAGTTTCCGTCTTATATAGTTCTAAATGTTGTTCTTGATTGCCTAGATATGCAGACGCGAGAGCGCGGTATTGATGCATGTTAGGATAGCATTTAGGATGGGTTATGGGAAAGTAATTGCTTCAGGGTTCTCAAAGCATGCAGACACAAGAGTGCGGTGTTAGAGTTACCCTGAGAGACGCTCTTCATGCGAGAGTGACTGTGTCCAATTTAAATTCCTTAACCCTAAAATAAGATTAAAACCGGAGCACCTAGACCTAGGATCCTTGCCTGAAATATGTTTGCCTGATCAATTGCCTGCTTTCTCTTTACTTGAACTACGTTATTTTCCGCTTTAGTTTGCTTGTTGAATGGTCACCTGCTTTTACTACAATTGAACGACAATCATTACAGGATTTTTAGTGACAGATATAAAATCCTGCTTAAACCTAAGAAATACCGTGCAAGTCTGTTGTCTCTAGCAAAACCTCCCGATTTGGTTCGATATATACCCACTTCATTCATTTGACCATGCTTTTTGCTTGTCTCTGCTCTACTCATCCATAGTAGACGTAGCAGGGTGCATAAAAAACTCTATTTCACCAGCCCGGGGTGAATCTCACTGCCAGTTTTCAAGTACCCATCCCGAACTGGGAACCAAAGCTCTGCCAGTCCTGGATGATCCCCAGCGGAGGTTTTTCTATAAATAGAAGAAACTCATTTTAGAACAAAAATCTCTTCTCTTTCTCTTTAGTTTTTCTTTGGTTTTTATTTTCTCTCAAGTATTTTTTATGAATCCTTGTGTTTAACTACTCTTAGCTCTTTAATCTATCTTATTGAACCTTAATCATGTCTTTTTGACCTTTGATTTGTGTTTGTTTGATGGTTAGTGAGTAGTTTATCTCTAAGTGAGTGGATTAGGTAGATTAGGATGGTTTATGACTTAGACATGCTACTTAGAACTTGTAATCAACATTTCTTGACTTAATTGATGAGCTTAAGGCTATAAGGGAAGTAATTAACCAATTCTAGAGCTTAGGCATTTCACGTCCGGAAGGTGTTCGATGAAATGCCTGAATGAATCAAACTAGTGCTATTTAAAGCCTAACCAAGGGACTATACTATGATCATATAGTGATTGCATGGACTAGGGTTTAATGCTTGATAATTCATGCATTTAGACAAGGGATTGATACTTGTATGTTTTGGTAAAGAGTTTTCACCAAGGGATTGAGTTTATCTAAATTGGATAGCTCCTAGATCGAGGATAAGCATTTATATGTTGTTAATGAGTAGAATGTTTGAGTATTAAGCCACCTGAGTCGATAACCTTAGTCCATTCGCTTAGTTTCTCTTTACATTTCTCTTTAATCGGTTTCGTTGACTTTTAGTTGAATTTATCTTCTTGTTGTATTTTAGTAGTTTTAATAGGTTTGTTTAGTGACAAAACAATCTGTATTATCTTCCTAGACTTAGCATTTCTCTCCATAGAATTATGTGTGATCAAAACCCCGAAATATGGTTCGATATATCCTGGATACTTGAATCCACCACTATACTACATTTGCATATAAGTAGATATTAGTCTTCTCTTTAATCAATAAGGAGAAGGAGAAATATCTCTTTATCAATAACAACTCTTCTACTTCTGCATGCAGAGCTGATTGGCATTGGAGAATACCGTTGTGCCCTTTCTATATTTGACCATCCTCCATCGACAGTCACCACACAATCCCACTAACTTTACCAACATCTACACAAGATGCATATATTTGGCAAGTCGAGATACGGGGGTGTGGAGGCATAACCTCTAAAGCACCTAGTACCCGAGGTACCTCTCTGCTTGCTTCTTCTGTTGCTTGATTCGCACAAAACTAGTTGTCAGCTTCGAGAACCGCTAGAGATCAGGTATATAAGGGGGAAATTTCCACCCCTTTAAACACCTTCTCATTCCTCGCTTTCCAAATGTATCATAGGATCCATGGAAATTGGTTCCTTTTGGGTTCCTAAAGACCCCTTTCTCTGGTTCTCCAGAATAAGAAATCCATATCCTGGAAGATAGAACTATACGGAAAGCAACCCGGAAGGGATGGAAAGTACAATAAAGCCCACACCTGCAACGCCACATTCAAAGAGAAGATGGTTAATAGTTTCCTCCGGAGCACCACAACTTGGGCAGCTCATATCTCGACCCAAATGTTGGAAAGTAAGACGGTGGCAGGTGGGAAAACAATCTGATAAGGCTTGCCACATGAAGTGTTTCATTTTTCCTTATGTTCAACATGGAGGTATAATCATAGTCATATTTTACTGTGTACGCCCCAGATTTTGTGAAAATCTAGGAGTATCCATCCTGCCTCGAATTATTTATGGGTCTTAGTCTAGTGATTAACTGAACATCAGTCGGACAGAAAGGTCTTCTACTAGAGGAGACTTCTATAAATCAGTATCCTGGTCTAGGAGATCGCTAATACAAAGGGAGAGATCTTTCTCTCTTTGGTCATATTGAGCCTTGGCTGACCTCTCATGTATACACGGTATCCATGGATCACTCCAGACTTTTATCTATTTACCATGGCCTAAGGTTCTTCTTAGCCCTACTTTTAGAAGATCTTTGGTTGTCATGATACTTCTCCATACATAAGAAGTGGAATAGGATATGTGTAAAACCCTAACCCGGATTTCCTTAGTCCCGCCTGGACGTTCGGAACAACCGGCCACTGATTTCAGTTCTAGTTCTTGCTTATCCAATTCATCATCCTTCCGCTCCTCGCGTAACTCCTCGCGTCCTACAACACAAAGGAAGGGGGATCAGCGAAACGAATTCGCCTAGTGAGTACATCTATCCGTCTATCTTAAACTATGCGGCCTTCAGTCACACGACTGTTTGAGATGTCTGAACCACGGACATCTGGGCGTCCATCCCAAGCCTTAGGCGTCTTAACGCTTAACAACTTGACCATAACCAATAATTCCGCTGAAAACTTCATGGGGCCCATCCGTGCCGTGATCGAGGCCACCCAACACAATCTCAAGCACAAGTGATTCACAAGCGCCTTGAACCTGCAAGTTTGGCCTAACAGTTCATACCAGTCTAGACACAGTTCACAAAGAACCAATCCTAACCGGATCACTCTCAGTCTTGCCCAAAAGGGGCCCAAGCAACTTCAGGACCCACCTAGTTCAAGCCGAAATACCATCAACCGAACTAGATTGTCGTCAGCAAATAGCCACGAAGGCCCAGGAACACATTAACCGGGATTAAGCAGCCACAAAGGCCCATAACGGGAAATAAGCAGCCAAAAGGCCTCTCTGATCAAATCACGGACTCACGAAGTATCCTATCCTTGACCAGATTCACGCAACATCATGTTAACCCAGTCAAGATCTTGAACTCACAAAGCGAACAAAGCTTAACCGAACAACACAGGACAAGTAGATCGGACAGACATACTCACATGTTCCTTTGGTCATCTCGGCTTGACTCCTGATTCCACTTGTCCGCGTTTTGCTCAACTTGTTCCATGTTTTGCTTCACCTGGTCCATGCGTTGCTCCACCTTGTCCACGTGCTGCTCCACCTGATACACGAGCTGTTCAGCCTTGGTCCACGAGTTGTTCAGCTTGTCCGGACTACCAGTCTATTGGATCATCCCATTCGGCTTATCATGTCAGTCTGACCTGACCCGACCAGTCAGTATGATCTGTACCGCCCAGTCCGACGAGTCGGTTTAGCCCATATAGTCTGTCCCGACCAGTCCGGTCTGATCAGTCAATCTAATCCATCTAGACTGTTTGACTCGGCCAGTCCGTCGGTCAGACCATCCCGAACACTCCCGATTGTCTGGTACGCTTCCCGGTCGTAGCAGATTCACCCAAAACTGTCTTGGTCCGGCCCCAAGCTTAATTTCCTCGGCCATTTGGCTTACAGATTCTTCCGTCAGTCCGAACCGTTACCAGTCCGGTACGGACTGCGGGGGGCGGGTGTTACAATATGTTTGTTTTAAGCGGGGAGGAATGTTTAAAATAACTCCCTCTAAACGTCCTCGCCAAAAGGATGTGGAATAGTGAATTGGTCTCCAAAGTTGTTTGGCTAGGAGTGCTATGTTGAAATCATGTAGGTCTCGGGCTCAACATAAATCTTTCATATTTGACGGGTTTTAATAATCGATAGGAAACCAAAATAACAAAAAGTCAATTCGGTTCAGTTTGGTAATTTTGGTTCGTTATTACACCCTGGACTAAATATTTAGGATTGATCTTTCATTTAAACAAAAGAGAAACTATTTTTTTTGTCCCAAATCTATTAGTGGGTTTGGGTTAGAATATGACCAGTCATAACTGTTGGTACCTGGATCGTGTCAGATCAAAGAAGGTCCAAGATCCAATTTGGCCCATGGATCAAAGTTGATAGAGGAGGGCATGACAATCGAAGGCCCGAAAGAAGATGAAGCCCATAAGGATAAAGATCCCGGTTCAAGAGCGTAAATAATAAACCAGACATTGTTCACTATAAATAAGGAACAATGTCATACAACAAAGGAGGAGAAAAAGTGATTAAGTTTATTATAGTAGAGAGAGAGAGAGAGAATTGAGACTTAATAATGTAATATAAGGCTCATCATCGACCTCGCTTGTAATCCGATCTCACGATCCGAGCTCGACCAAAGAGTCAATCTTAGCTCGCGACCTCGCAAACGATTGTGATATAAATGTCGATCAACTCGGCTCCCCTTGAGTGTGAAATCTCTGTCTTCTTTACTTTCCACTTAACTTAGTCGCACTTTCATATTTCGCATTTCGTCTCGATACTAACACCTCGTCTAGGGAACTCATCTAACCTAATCAACTCTAACAAATTTACATTCGAGACCTTTATTTCCGAGTATTTACTTTAAGCAATTTCTTTCTGCTTTTAGTTTATATTAGATCTCATATGTCACCCATGTTCTAACAGATTACCACTAAGATTTGATCTTATTGTCCTTGTGATTGTTTTTGGATTCAACATTTGGCGTCGACTGTGGGGACAGTACTGCGTCCCGAAGGACAAAAACCTCGGAGTACCACGAGATAAACGAAAAGTCACGAAGTAACCTACCAGGGAAATCAGGAACAGTTCAGATCTGAATGATGGCCGAAGAAACAGTGATAGCCAAACCTATCATGGATCGAGAAGACGAACAACTTCCCTAGGATGTAACAGATCTCGGCATCTTGCCACCAGTAAGCGGAAGCAGTGATCCGCCGAAGGATGTGCTCTATGACCAAACCGATCTGATGAAAATGCTTATCGAGCGCATGGATCACAAAGAGCTCGAGAGTCAGAAGACAAACGAGCTCATCGAGAGCAGCAGAGCCTTCGGCGTCAGATTTCTCACCAAGCGACTGAAGATCAGACACCTTAGGCTCGCGATATACATTGAAATCTCTACGTTGAGTTTCCTGCGTCCCAAACTGAGCAACACATCTCGACTCGCCATGAGGCAACCGTGCAAAGGGTCGGAAACGAGATCCAGCAAAATCCTTGCACGCCATCGGCAGTCCACGAAGAGATTGCGAATAGAAGAGACCTCGAAATAGAAAGAATGAGAGAGAAAATCGTCGAGATGACATCACAAGTTCATCGAGCAATGAGCTCAACTCCTGAGATCGAGCGAGTCTTAGAGGAGACCTAGAGAACCCCGTTCACCAGCAGCATCACTAGTGTCAGGTTCCGCCACTACGACAAACTCAGATGTTCGATCTACGAAGGAACAACGGATCCCAGGAACTTTATGACAGCGTTCACCATCGTGATGGGAAGATCTCACTTCGCTATGGAAGAGCGAGATGTCGGGTACTGTCAGCTCTTCGTGGAAAATCTCAGCGGAGCAGCGCTTAGTTGGTTCTCCAGGCTCGAAGCCAACACTATAGATAGTTTCTAAACCCTGACAACCTCGTTCATGAAGCACTACTCTATGTACATCTAGAAGAGCGCGTTGAACACCGATCTGTGGACCCTGTCTCAGAAGACGGACAAGCCGCTTCGCGAGTTACTTGGTCACTTCAAAGAAATAGTATCCAGCGTGACCATAGCGGACGACGCAACCATAACGACCCTGAGAAACTCCCTTTGGTACAAGTCAAAGTTCTGCGACGATCTCCTGATTAATCAGCCGGCAACGTTGGATGATGCCTTGCTTCGCGCGACTCGTTTCGTAGAAGCGGACGAAGAGTATGTAGCGTTAGAAAAGAAGTACACTCCCGCGAATGTAGCGAGTTCGAGAGAAAAACTAAAGGAGGAATATCGCGAGATGTGACAACATTACAGCGGAAAGGATGTGAGGTCATCCAAGACGATAGCCTATGTCAATGGGTAAGCAACAGGCAGGAAACCAATCACCTCTGAAGAGTGACGACGTAATGAGCATGTAAGATCCTGAAGCCTACTGCGACCATCACCAAAGGTACGGTCATTCCACGCATGATTGCCGGTATCTGAAGTTCCAGCAGATGAATCAGTATGAGAAAGGTGGTGTTAAGGTGGATCGAGATGAGCGGAACAAACCAAAGGGAGGCGGACCCCTGCGGAGAGACGATAACTGAACCAACGAACGAATAGCTCATACGGAAGAGCGATGTCCGGAGAGATCACCCCGAGAAGCGCGACTAGAAAACGAAGGAGATCCTTATCAGCCAGAGAACAACAGAGCTAACATCAGGCGACAGATCAACGTGATAATGGGTGGGGTCTTCAATTGTAAAGATTCGGTGCGAGCAATTAAGGCCAGCGAAAGAAGAGCGACCTCGACCATAGGCCACCTCATCAAGTATCGAGCGAAATACCGATTACCTTCGATGAGGAGGATACCATTGCGTTGGATTTCCCACACCAGGACCCGTTGGTGATCGAAATAAACATACACAATTGTGATGTGTCGAGAGTCTTGATAGACACTAGAAGTTCGATCGATCTCATGTTCAAGGAAACATTGGAGGGAATGGGGGTAGATTTGTCTGAGGTGAAGCCGAATATTCCATTTGTTGACCGGTTTCTCGGGAGAAACGGCAGTTATGATCGGAACAATCAAGTTGCCCATAAGTGTAGAAGGGGTAATGAGTATATGTTGATTCTACGTCATTGATAAACCGGCGATCTACAACGCAATTCTCGGAACTCCATGGCTCACCGCGATGAAAGCCGTCCCGTCAACCTATCATCAGTGTGTAAAATTTCCGACTCCGCAAGGAACTCAGACTATCCGAGGAAATCAATATGTATCGCGAGCATGTTGTGTCGATGAGCGCATGAAGAGAGTGATTCCCGCTCAATAACAATTAATGATTGGGGCAAGAGGGAATAAGGCCCTAGAGAGAGAAGATTCCGAGACAAGCACCAACATCAAGATGATAGCGGTAGACGATTCGAACCCAGAAAGAGAGATCGGGATATGTAAAGATCTGGATCATGAAGTCGAGAAGGAGTTAGTCAATTTGCTAAGAAGCAATCTAGGGGCGTTCGCGTGGTCGACCAGCGACATGCCAAGGATCAACCCTAGCATGCCACGAGCTTAACGTTGATATGACAATCAAACTAGCAACGCAGAAGAGACAAAAGTTGGGTCATGAGAAAGTCTAGGCTGTAAATGACGAGGTGGCGAGACTCCTTAAAGTAGGGTCGATCTGCGAGGTATAATACCTCAGATGGTTAGCGAATCCCGTCGTGGTGAAAAAGAAAGATGGAAAGTGGAGAGTCTGTGTCGACTTCACGGATCTTAATAAAGCTTTCTCAAAGGATAGCTTCCCACTTCCACACATCGACTGATTGGTAGAAGTAACGGCCGGAAATGAACTCCTCTCATTCATGGATGCATTCTCCGGGTACATCCAGATCTTCATGAGCCCAGAAGAGCGTGAGAAGACATCTTTCATCACGGACAGAGGAATCTATTGTTACAAAGTAATGCCATTTGGATTGAAGAACGGCGGGGCAACCTATCAGTGTCTCGTTAACAAGATGTACGAGAAACATATCGGGAGAACGATGGAAGTGTATATCGACGATATGCTCGTCAAGTCGTCTAAAGTGTCGGACCACATCACCCACCTCGACGAATGTTTCCAGATCCTGAACAAGTATAACATGAAGCTCAATCCCGCAAAGTGCACGTTTGTAGTAACATCCGGCGAGTTCTTAGGATATGTGGTCACGAAGCGAGGGATCGAAGCTAACCCGAAGCAAATCGCGGCAATCACCTCGCTACCATCGCCCATAAGCGCAAAAAAGTACAATGTTTAACAGGAAGGATCGCCGCTCTCAATCGATTTATCTCGAGGTCGACGGACAAGTATCTCCCGTTTTATCAACTCCTCCGGGTAAACAAAAAGTTCGAATGGATTGAGCAGTGCGAGGCAGCATTCAAGCAACTAAAGGAATACCTGTCAACCCCTCCGATACTGGCAAAACCTGAGGAAGGTGAGAAATTGTTCCTGTATATCGCTATAACCAGCGCTAAGGCCCAAGTCCTAGCAGACTTCATCATCGAGACCCCTCCCGACGAAGGAAGAATAAAAGAGTTAGAAGAAAAGTGGACCATGCATGCGGACGGTTCATCCTCGAGCCAGGGATCAAGGATTGGTATACGACTCACCTCGCCGACATGAGAGATCCTAGAGCCGTCTTTCAGGCTCAAATTCCCAGCTTTAAACAACGAAGCCGAATACAAAGCACTCATAGCAGGAATGCGGGTCGCCAAAAAATTGGGGCAGAAAGGGTTCAAGCCTACTACCACTCACAACTCGTGACCAGCCAATTTAACGAAGAGTACGTAGCAAATAACAAAAGAATGGATGCCTACCTTAAGGTGGCCAAATAGTTAGTCGACGGATTTAAAGAGTTTCTCATCTCGAAGATTCCCTGAAGCGAGAACGCTCAGGCTGATGCCCTCACAACATTGGGCTATACCTCGTATCCCGATCTAAAGAGAGTAATCCCAGTCGAAAGCATCGGCAATCCCAGCATCGAGCTCCTGAAAGGAACCTACGTCATCTTATAATTAGAGAGTCGGGCAGAGCCGATGGTCACTAGCGAGCCCAATCCCGAGGAAGCGGTGGACTGGACAGAGGAGATCATCGACTACATAAGAGACGACAAAGTG